>JAATLQ010025164.1:0-27252 GCA_013421005.1 Heliconius erato x Heliconius himera
ATTGTTTACTTTATTGTATAAAATATTGTATAATAGTGCTTCAAAAATATATATTTTTATCAACAGTCATATAATCAAGACGTTTCGAATGTCATTCTTTAACCAGGGTCATACCAGCGCGATTTTTATATAACATTCGCTGGCAAGCTAATGCCTTGAGTTCATTCAAATGACGATAACTTTTTTTTTAATGAACCGATTTTGATGAACCAAACTTTAGAACCTAAATTGAGTTAAAATAAAGCAATTGGTGAAATTTTCAAGTAAATCGATTCAGTAGTTTCAGAGAAAAATGCGGACAACAATATGTCGACAGACAGACAGACAGACAGACAGACAGACAGACAGACAGACAAGAAATTCAAAAAAAATCTTTTTGCTTTCTATTAGTCTTTTTAAGTGTCCCTCTATCCATTTCAGTCAAAATTACTAAATGTACAGACAAAATATTTTTACTGTCTTATTATATATAGAGATGTTTCTTATGATCGCTTATGTAATTATAATTAATAAAATAATTTAAAGTTAAATCAGCTTCACGCTGTATTTTGCAACGGTGTGCAGAAGGCGGCGTAGTGCCAGAAACCTAGTGTTAAGATCCTCTGTTCCCCACTTTCCGTCAAATTTTAGGAGGCATTGCGTGCTCAGTGGCGGAACTCAACGTAGCGCTTTGCCTTGACTCCAAAGCGAAGAAATTAAAATATATATTTTAATAAATATTGTGATTTCGCATGGGGATCGAACCCACAACCAGCCGCGTATACGATTACACTTTGTGCCACTGCGCCACTACTTGCCTCAAGTAAATTTTAAGTTTTATAATTATTTATATTATGTATTTTTCTTATGAACCCTTACATAATTTTGAATGTTATATAACTGGACGATGTCTATTTCATATAAAAATCCTACCTTTTATTTAGTTGTGACTTATACGACTGATTGCCGTTGTAGTGTTGTTAACAAGTGTCGTTTTAAATGGCGGTTCATCTTTAAATCACTTTTCCCTGAACTATAGCCATATTACAAATTAAACACAATTCTTTTTAATATTTATTATTAGTAGAGGAACAAGAATAAAGTAAAAAGAAAAAATCTTTAGTATTGCTTTATATATAATAATCATAAAAAGAATTTAAAAAAAATGTTCGTTACAAATATTTATTTCATTATAACTTTGAAATGCCCAAGGACTTAAAAAATAAACTACTAGTAGAATTTAGAATAATCTGGAAGTCACTTAAATAAAGAAAATAACGAAAGGACTAAAGTTAAGGACTAATATATGACAGTGAGACCAAAATATATAACTTCAGCTTCACGCTATGTCCCGCACACAGCAGGGTAGGCAGAAGGAACCTAGTGTTAAGACAATCCGTTCCCCATTTTCTGCCGATTACTGGAGGCATTGCGTGTTGAGTGGCAAAAAATAAAGTAAATATTTCATCTCCTCGATTGGGGATTGAACCCACTACCAGTCGGTTTCATAGTCACACTTTGTGACGCTGCGCCACGACTGGCCTCACATATAACTTCCACTTAAAATTTACGCCACATACTAAAAACTGAAAGGTGTAACATATTTTTCCATCGCAAAAAAACCAATTGTTAATCTCCATTAAGCTTAATCGTAAAATAGGTAAGCTTTATGCGTGGCATTGACGTGAATGATTTATAAGCGAGGGCTACGTCGAGTTAGTCGAACCGCAACAGGATTTAGTAAAAAGAGATCCGATGTTATTGGTAAAGATTTATTAGTAACCAAACCAGCTGGTGTCCATGGCGCCTGCTTCCGTAATAATGTGATAGGTTCATTTTCTTCTGATCACGTGACTGGTTTATATAGATAAATCTGGAAAATGTCTTATTAAATGCTAATTTTCTTTTGTAGGTCTTCTATCTTTAATAATTTTCCTTTGTTATGGAGAAATTTCAGTTTTTTCTAGTATCTACATAGTTTATGTGAAGAAAGGAGGCTTCTCTGGATTAAATTAACTTTTATGTAATTTTGTATTATTATAGGGCGGGCTTAAACACATATTACATTGAAGTAAATTTAGTTTAGTTTAGTTTACAAATACTCAAGAACTTAAAATATCTTTAAAAAATATAATTATTGATTTTTTTTTCAATTTTTTGTGGTGTTTACTTAAAGATTTTCCTACAAAATATATTAAGTACAGATTGTCGCCACTTATAAATAAAATCTAGTGTAAAATTTACTTTTAAAAGCTACGTCGTGTTTAATGGATTGCACATTTCGGCTCGTATCGCCTAACATCCAATGTCTTTAAGTAAACGAAGAATGAAAGAAAGGTTGCACTAAGTTCTCTCTTTATTCGTATTTAGAAAACGTATAAAAATTTTTTTTTGAACGTAGCGGGACACGAACCCAAGCTTCTTGGTAACCGACCAGGAGGCGCGGGTGTGAATCCCGCTAGGTTCAAATTTTTATACGTTTTCTAAATAAGTATTTTTTTTCCTAAGTTTAGAATAACACTTTAAAAATGTTTAAAAATTCTTTCTTTATACTCAAGAAAATTTTATATTTCTATATTACACTAGTAACCCACACGCGTCTTTGCCCGCTCTTACTTATATATAGTTATATTGCATCTAAATTACACAAAATATTAACTGGAGTTAAATTGTAGCTATATTATTGTAAAGTTAATTTTAATGTATAAAATTAGAATATGACCACTGAGCCATAGGACACATTCGTACTGTAAAGTTTTATCTAAATCCATTCAGTAGTTTTTGCGTGAAAATAAAACAAACATCCATCCTTCCTTACAAACCTTCACATTTATCATATTAGTAGGATAAGCGAAAACAAAAAAACATCTAGAAGTATTTTTTCCTTAACATAATATGTGAGGTTAGTGATGGCGCAGAGTCACAAGCGTGGGATTGCAAATGCGACAGACTATGGGTTCGATTCTCACTCAAGGGGATGAAAAATTTAATATTATTCATCTCTTCGCCCTGGTAACGGTGCAAAGCGCGGCGTTATTCCGCCACTTAAAACACAACACCTGCATAATTCGACGGAAAGTGACAAACGATAGTGTCTTTACACTCTGCCTACACTGTTATATGTAGGCTACAGCATGGCGCTAAAAAATACAATATATATACATATATAGCTCACGTTGGAAAATTTATAGTCGCGCTCGTGTACTCTCGTAATTCAATTCCATCACGCCATAATGTAGACTAATAACAATACAAATAAAATTTACGGTGCAATAAAATTATTTCCCCATTTTCCCCAAATGTCAAAACGTACCCATAAACTCCTTTGCTGTCTGCCCCTTTGCCGTCGGTTGCCGGCTCAAATTGGATACGGAATCATTTGTGCGTGTCCCCTTGGCACAGTTGACTTCTTGTACGACGTGCTTCTCTATATCTGGGGACTCTTTGAAAAGAACTCAATGTATTTTTTTTCCCTGTATTTTTGTGACTATAGCTTTTATCTACTAATAATTCTGGTGACGCGCTAGTGGGTTTCTGTTAGTGGTAAAAGATTATTTTAGCTATTATAATATAAATTTTGTTTTTTTGTCAGTTTTGCCTAGTGTTAAGAGACTCCGCTTTCTTCTTTCCTCTGAATTCTGGAGGCTGTGCGTGTCGGGTGGTGGAACTCAACATCGCTCTTTGCCTTATCATCAGAGCGTAGATAGGCATAAAGAAAAACGTTATTTCTTAAATACTAAAGAAATCAAGTATACATCAGTAAGTTTAACTCTTTGTGCGATAATAAAAAAGAAACGACACATAATAAAGAAAAAAGACAAAAAGTTTACTCTTTCAATCAAAATACGCACGTCTATTAGAAACAGTCATCAAAAATGTTATCAACAATGCTCTAAGTACCAGAAATATCGACTTTTAAAAAACAGCTTCATGTATCCCGCACATAGCAGGATAGTCAGAGGAAATCTAGTGTTAAGACACTCTGTTCTTCACTTTACTGACACCAGAGCGAAGAAATAGAAATAGAAATTTAAACAAATATCTCATTTCATCGTGTAGGGATCGAATCAAAAACCAGTCGCGTTTACAGTCACACTTTGTGCCGCTGCGCCACGACTGGCCTCAAATATCGACTTGTTTATTCTAATAGCTAGCAGGCCTACTGTCGTGCCGCCGTTACTATTGGATGTCAGCCATTTTTTACGTTTTTATTTTTAAACTTTAAATAATAATCATTTGTGGTGGAAATATTCTAATGTTTATTAGAAGTAGTTTTAATTTCTTATATTAGATAATGCTTTTATAGTTGGCTGAGTTTAATGGTACTTCGGTTTTTATGTTGTTTTCTTTAATGTAATCTATATAAATATATTATGTTAATAGATTTAAATGGTTGTATAGTTTCTTAGTATAAATTCTTAATATCACCTTCAAATCTTTTACAGTGAAATATTTATTTCTATTTAGTTAAAGTAGGTTAAAGTAGGGTAACTTAAAGAAAAGTAATCGTTACAATCGATCAACATTTCGGCACAGGGGTTTAAAAAAAAATAAACAACATTCAAACAAAACACTTTAATCAAAAAAACAATTAAATAAAAATAAAAAACGGGGAATCACCCGTTTATCGTCGTAAGATGTGCAAAGACATAGATCAGTAATGGACGCTAGGTAATCCACCCTTCGTGAAAATATTGCACGCCCTCCGAAAATAGGTCAATTGCCTCCTCTCTGTTAGAGGAGAGGAGGAGAGGCGAGGCTGCGCTTGGCCTCAAGTGAGACGAGGACAAAAAACTTTAATTCGTTCAGGTGACGTCACTCGTGCTTTAAGAGGTCCATTCATTTTGTTTTTTTTTTCTAGCTATTGTTTTGCTTGCAATGTTCGTTCTCTAAATGGATTTGAAGTCGGACTCCTCTCTTTCCCTTTTTCTCGTTGCCCTTATTTTGTGCGATATCATGTTTTTCATTTGTGAGTGTTTCCATATTCCAGTCTAGGCCGATAAAGCCGAGAGCGAAGTTTGTGAAGGAAATGAACGAAATGAAATAAACGACGCCACTTTGATCTCGTCTCGTTGTTTATTATGTTTATGGGAGGTCCGTCTGGTGCTTGTGTATTCGATTTGAGAGTTTTTCCTTCTGATCACTTGTGATGTCATTGTAATTATAAATTGTAGCCAAATCATATATCATAGAGGCCAGTCGTGGTGCAGTGGCACAAGCGTGTAATTGCAAACGCGACAGGTTGTAGGTTTGGTTCTCACTCGAGGAAATTAAATAAATAAATCAGCTTCACGCTGCATCCCGCACACAGCAGGGTAGGCAGAGGGAACCTAGTGTTAAGACACTCCCGTTCCCCACTTTCTGCCGAACTCTGGAGGCATTGCGTGTTGAGTGGCAGAACTCAACGCCGCGCTTAACCACGACATCAGAGCGAAGAAGTGGAAATATAGATTTAAGTAAATATTTCATCTCCTCGAGTGGGGGTCGAACCCACAACCAGTCGGTTTTACAGTCACTCTTCGTGCCGCTGCGCCACGAAAAAATTACATATTTAATATTATAATTTCGCTTTGGTGTCGAGGCAAAACGCAACATTGATACCGTCACTCAAAACAAAATGTATCCAGAGTTCAGCGGAAAGTGGGAAACAGAGTGTCTTAACACTAGCTTACCTCTGCCTGTCGAGTTAAAAAAAAGCAGCTGAAAAAAAAAACAAATCATATCAAAAGCGATATGAATAGATATTTTTGTGACAGACAGACAGAGGCCCAAATTAATAGCGTGCTTCTCTGAATTAATGCAAGGGCTTGACAAATAATTATTTACTTTAATTAAACGTTCGGTGGGTGGTTCAGTTTTCTGGGCTCGTCCTGCCTTTTGAGAGTCAACCGGGTGTGTGATTAGGAGGACGACGAAGGCTTGTTCCCAGACCTATTAACCTATATGTTTCGTTTGTTTGTTTGTTTGTTTGTTTGTAGGACGTGAACAGTTAGTAGTAGCTAATTGGGTATTATTTCAACAAATTCTATTTATCGATGCATGTATTGTTCTATACATATATAGTAAACAGACTGTAATCGTCACTACATTAAAAAGTTTGTACTGTTTTTAGATTTATGAATCTAGATTTATTTAATTATATTATTTAAAAAATCATGTGCGTCTCTTTAAATAAGCCATTTGTTGTGGAAACTGTCATCTGATAGCCAAGATTTTTGTCAAAATTCGGAATCAAAAATAATTCTATTTTTGGGTAAGAAAGTGACTTCATGTGACAATTTCATAGAAAAACTGGCACGATGAAAATTAAGGCGTTTTGGAAAAATGTTGAACTAAAAAAAGGAAATTTAGATATTTGACGTTTGTCTCTATGTGTCATATTTTGACATTTCTAATTTTTTTTTAATAATACAGCTAAGTCAAAAGACTTTAAAAGTCATATATAATTAAGAATAACCTCTTTGGTGTTATATATAGTTTAATGACGGACATATGATACCATAAATAAAACAAGAACAATGATCACCTTATCATTTCTAGTAGATTAATTTCTAAAGTTTGTAGCTAGTCCTTGACAGAGCATCTTAAGTTCAATCCCCGAGGACTTGAAGGAAACGCCGTAAGGAAATAGAATTTCCAGCTTTGATAAAGTTTTAATATATTCTTCGATAACTCCCAACTTGTCTCAGGTTATGACGAATACGTGTGCCTTCTTCCCGTTACTTCCGCAGTTTTATTCAGTTGAAAGGATTAATCTAAAAGTTTCAAACTTTTTTATATTTTATAAAAACTTTTTTGTAAAATTGGAAAAAAGTAGAATTGAAAGAGGCAGATTAAAAATGTTAAATTATTTATTAAAAATATTTTAAATTTAATTACAAAATATCCTATTTTACTTATAAATATTATTGTATAAAAATCATTGTGTAAACACAAGCGTGTGACTGTATCGCGACAGGTTGTGGGTTTGATTCCCACTTGAGGAAATAAAATATTTAATATGTTCATTTCTTCCTAATTTCCCTCGAATTTTAGAGGTATTGCATGTTGAGTTTCGATTCTCAAAATGCAATACCTCTAAATTTAGGCGGACAGTAGGAAGCGGAGTGTCTTAACACTAAGCTCCCTGTACCTAACCTGATACATGCGGGATATAGTGTAAAACATAAAAAAAACATCCATTACGTAGTGGTCTATCATTGTATTAGTCGCGACAAACAATGCGTTAGTATTTTTTAATGAGGGCAATCCCTACATCTATCTCTGTCACTCGACAGTGTAATCCTATTTGTCTCCCTTTCACGCGCGACCTGCAATCTCGAGTGTTGCCCCAATGATATTTGTGGTCGATTATAATTATAACCACGTCCTCCTTTCAAATGTCAAGCAGTATTTAATTAGACTGCATTTTAATTATAGAATTTGTTTTTTTTTTTTTCTGTTAAAATTTATTACATAGTATTATACAAGATAGGTGTATTCGATGATTGTATCAAAATAAAGATAATAGGTATATAGATTGAAATATACCTATTATCTTTATATATATAAATAGATTGAAATTAAAAATCAAAAAATTAAATCAGCTTCACGCTGTATCCCGCACACATCAGGGTAGGCAGAGGTATTCTAGTGTTAAGACCGTTCGCCACTTTCCGCCAAGTTCTGGAGGCATTGCGTGTTGACTGGCGGAACTCAGTGCCTCGCTTTGCCTCGACACCAGAGCGAAGAAATGAAAATATAAATGGAAATAAACATTTTATCTCCTCGAGTGGGAACCCACAACCAGTCCATTTTACAGTCACACTTTGTGCCCCTGCGAAACAACCGGCCTAATTAATAATTGAATTAAATAAAAAAAATCTCTTTTCTTATTTTTCTCCATACTAAATCTTCTTATTGCTTAGATACCTTACTGCGTAAACAAATTAAGACAGTCAAATCAAGGGATAGCAATAAAATAAAAGAAACGATAACATATTGACCTTGATCCAACTAAAACACAAACAAAAGGCGCCACGTCTCTCGTAACCGCCGTAACATCTCCTAGTGGGGAGATTCCACACCACAAGACGAACAAACAGCGGAATCGACGAAAACAACGTCATTTATCACGAAGCCTGGAACTGGCAGAAAACTCCGGCAATAAAATCCACAGCCGCGTTCCAGCGAGGGATTTCATATCCGAATATGGATCCTGACCTTAGATTAGAGTTTAGGAAGTGGAAGTGTCATATTTTAAGTTTGTTTCGTTTTTTTTTCAGTTTCATGCTGTATATCGTATATGGCTGGGTGGGCAGAGGGAATCTAGTGTTAAGACACTTAGGTTCCCACTTTCCGATTAACAACCAATTTGCCTTGTTACCGTAGCGTAGAAATGAAAATGTTAATTCATTTCCACGATTAGAAATTGAACCTACAATCGTCGCGTTAACTGTCAGACGCTTCTGCCACAGCGACACGACGACCTAGAAGATTTTAAATTTAATATAAAATAAAAAAATGTAATCTTAAGTGTAAATATCTTTAATTATAATAAGAGAAAGTATGTATGTAACGTCATATAAAATAAAATATATATATAAAATAAAAAATATTACACAAATACCACTTCTGTCGACATACGGTGTGAGTTCAAAGAATATTTCTACAGGCAGCCAATTCACTTATGCGAGAAACTTGAGCGGAAGGCTGATGGACCGTAAACCCAGTTGCATATTCTTTCAAATGTTATTATTCAAATAAGTTTGATTTTTTTGGCAAGGATGCCGATTTATTATTATTATGGCAAATTGATATACAGTTTTGTCCTCCTATTCTATTCTAGGTTTATAAATTAATAGATAAATGTTGATATGTACTGATAAAACGTAATTAAAAAAATTAAAAATTAAATTAGCTTCACGCTGTATCCCGCACACAGCAGCGTAGGCGGAGAGAACCTAGTTAAGACACTCCGTTCCCATTTTCCGCCGAGTTCTGGAGGCATTGCGTGTTGAGTGGCGGAACTCAACGCCGCACTTTGCCTCGACACCAGAGCGAAGAAATGAAAATATAAATGTAAGTAAATATTTTATCTCCTCGAGTGGGGAGCGAACCCACAACCAGTCGATTTTACAGTCACACTCTGTGTCCTCTGCGCTACGACTGGCCTCTAATCTAAACTCTAAAACATAATCCTATTAATAGGTCAAATTTGTCAGTTTGTATATTTGACATCATTTTGATTGTGATTTAGGTGAAATTACTGACCGAAATAGGAGCATTAAACGTTCACAGAAAATATTGGCTTAAGCTAAAATACCATATGCATTGTTCAAGTATTTTAAAAGCTGTATTTTAATTCGGACTTTTTTAAGTTTGTGCATACCCGCTCGGCGAGTACCTATAGCTATCGTGGTTCTTGCATTTGGCCGGAAAAAAATAATTTGCTACGATAAAATTATTGAAAAAATCTTTGATGTTCTGAACAAAATTATATAAAGTTATTAAGATTTAAATAAACTTAAAATTGAAGCCAGTCGTGGCCCAAGGGCACAAAGTATGATTTTAACCGCGATAGGTTGTGGGTTTTGATTCTCACTCGAGGAAATGAAATATTTAATATTTACATTTTCTTCTCTGGTATCAAGCCAAAGCGCGGCGTTGAGTTCCGCCGCAATACTTAACACACAACAATTCAGCAGAAAAACTGGGGAACGGAGTGTCTTAACACTAGGTTCCCTTTCCCTACCCTGCTATGTGCAGGATACAGCGCGACGCTAAAAAAAATACTTCTAACGTAGGTATTCATTTAATATGCTTAACTGTTTCTAAAAATATAATTTTATTACGTACTGACAGATTTATAGCAGTATAACTTATTTGGCTGACGCATATTATATCAATCGCCATTTTGATGTTATATTCTATAGATATAATTCCCAAGAGGAGTCTATCATATTCAACGAGAAGAGTGGCTGAATGTGACATACGATGTTAGAAAAAAGTTTTATTGGGAAACTTTGGAGATGGCAGTCGTGGTTGTTCCTTGGTACTACCAAAACAAAGTTTCCCATCTTTATTTTGTCACGTCTATTTAGCGATATATGAAGATATTTCTCCTTGATTGTCACTGTGAGGACTGGTTTGGTTGATATATATATTTAATATGTATTAAGAATGAGTTTTCGGATTGTTTATATTTTATTCTTTTATTATTTAAATATTTGTTGCTACTTATGGTTTTACATTTTATCATATTTTCGTTAAATTAACTGTGTGCGCTGTAAGGACCCTCTGATGTTGAGGCAAAGCGCGGCGTTCAGTTCTGCCACTTAACACACAATGTCCTTAGATTTCGGCGAAAACGGGCAAGCGGAGTACCTTATCACTGGGCTTCCTATTCCTACTCTGCTACTTCCGGATACACACAGCACAGCTTGAAGCTGAAGCTTTCATATAAATCTTCAATTTAGCAAAAAAAAATACGCTTAAAGCAATTAAATAGCGCGCACAAGCACTGAGAGGTCATTTAGAAGTGGCAATACCAGGCATCCAGGTAGGCTAATTGACATAAGATTAAATTTATATCGCACGGTAGGGTTTGACGATTTATAAATGTATCGAGATTAAAATAAATGTTCCGAATTCGGGCAGGGTATTTGGAGACACCACATTGGAAAATTTGGTGTCTCCAAATTCCAGGCAATTATGGCCGGCTTAGGAAGTTATGATCCGATACTAAACGGGACAGGACTTATCTCTTTCCCTTTCCCTTTGATTTGTTTGTTTGCGGCGTCTAAATATACGCATTAATTTTGAACTTAGTAACTTCGTTTTGTAAATACATTGTATAAATGTTTTGGGTGAAAAATGATTAATTTGCTATAAAGCTCCCTCAAAGTAATGGTGTTTGTTATAGATATTTGTTATATTGGATTTATTATTATTATTTTATGTGAGATTTGTTTATAAATGAATATATCTATCTACATATATAAAACCTGAGATTTGTTTTAAAATAGAAAAAAAATAAAATAGTTAAATGAGCTACTACGAATATATATATGTATGTAGTGATATACATATATTTTTTATTAAATAAATACCTGTCTATTTATTATTTCTTTTTTACCTTTGTAAAAAGAAATAATATCATCATTTCACTCAGTAGAAGTTTGGAATAAGCCTTATTTTTTATATATTACTTATCTTTAATATTTTGATATTATCGATCTAACTTTTCCAAACTGTTCGGAAATAACCTCTAGATATAGATGAAAGTTTTTCAATTCGTATTCGCAAACGCAAATTTTTTGAAATCTCACGCTGTTTTAATAAATGCCGAGAAAACTTTTATGCAGAAATAAAACTGGAAAGTTCTCGGATCGTTTCTTTGGGGGAAAAAATCATATTCGCCACCTGCGGGTGAAATTGACTAACCGGCGGTACACCGGA
Source organism: Heliconius erato x Heliconius himera (assembly GCA_013421005.1). Taxonomy (NCBI): domain Eukaryota; kingdom Metazoa; phylum Arthropoda; class Insecta; order Lepidoptera; family Nymphalidae; genus Heliconius; species Heliconius erato x Heliconius himera. Next base: position 11,419 of record JAATLQ010025164.1, read on the forward strand.
AATGAGATTTCAGTTCTATTGAATTTTGGACGGAGTACCTGTTAAGTATATTATTAGAAGTATTATTATGCCTTTTATATGTATTTTTGTAAGTTGTTATTCAACTTCTTATTACATTTTTTCTATTTCTATTAAGAACTTATGAAATAAGGTAAATCAAGTAATATTTTAAGAAACGTTTCCAATTTATTTATTTTTTTTGATAGAATTGCTTCACGTTGTTCTTCGCATGGCAGGCAGAGGACAATTAGTGTTAAGACACTCTGTTCCCTTCGTTCCGTCGAATTTTGAGGATTACGTCTTGATTGACGGAATTCAAAGCCGCGCTTTTGCTTTGGTACCAAGGCGAAAAACTACATGCAATACCTCGAAAATTCAGCCGAAAGTGGGAAACGATGTGTCATGTGCCTTAACACTAGATTCTGCCTACCCTGCTATACGCGGGATACAGCGTGAAGATGATATAAAAAAAAATATCAGAACATTTTATATAAATATTAAATATACCTAAAGTTACCTAATCGCCGTAATATTACAAAAAAAATAGTGCTAAGCACATGCAAACAACAAACTCAAACATTATACAAATAATTCCATTTGATGTATGGTGCTTTACCGAGAATTTCGAACGTAATTGACAGATTGAAATGAAATCTAAAACTATCTATTATTAACAATACCTAAACTATCCAGTTGAAATCCAATATACTGTTTAAATTGTATACAAAAAAACCTCACATACATTTATACATACATTTTTATTATATTATAAGATATTTTTTATGTATTTATCAATTTCGTAATAATTATAACCTCAATACATATATATTATTTTAGTTTATTGTCCGTTAAAAGTATTACAATTAAAAATAAAATTACTAAACAACCTTACAGTTAACTTAAACAAATTACCTTAAAAACAAAAGCGGTCTCTGAGACCTCAAATACGTGGAAATGTTACAAAATTTTGACGTCCACAGTTAAATGTTAAGTGATATTAAAATTCTCTTAAATAATACTCATCAATTAACTTCAGATTTCATAAAATAATTGCTTAAAAGTGGCCAGTGGCGCAGGGGCACAAAGTGTGACTGTAAAATCGACTGGTTGTGGGTTCGATCCCCATTCGAGGAGATGAAATATTTACTTAAACTTATATTTCCATTTCTTCTCTCTGGTGTGGTTCTGTCACTCAACACGCAATGCCTTCAGAATTCCGCAGAAAGTGGGGAACGGATTGTTTTAACACTAGGTTCCCTCCGTCTACCGTGATATGTGCGGGATACAGCGTGAAGCTGATTTGATTTGAATTGCTTAAAACGTGAAATAACACCTTCGGATGTAAAACGGGTGTCGTATCGGCATCTCGGCGTCACCGTCACTCGTTTGTGGGCGGCGCTATTGTTCCTTACTATGGCTGGCGACGCGCCAGGTCGAATGCGAAGCTCCTATACTATGAGACACAGGTTAAAGATATGTATCGGTTAATAAACCCATTGTGAAGGTTGCAAGATAACTATGTTAAATTGATTTGGACGGGGTCCAGGACGAATGAGAATGCAAGTGATGTGCTTAAGCTCGTCTCGGTTTTTAATTAGTTTTTGGACTGTATAGCAAATGAAGTGGTTTTTTTTAAGTGGTTTCTTAGATTTTTTTTGTATTTTGTAAGCTTATTATTTTTAGCTACAAGATTTTTCGTAATAATTTAGATTTAGTAAAAATGTTTGCACAACTCTACATATAGAGACTATTGTGATGCAGGAGCATAAGCGTGTTAATGTAACGAGACGGTTGTGGGTTTGATTCCCACTCGGGGGAATCAATCATTATTTATTTATATTTTCATCCCCACGAGTTGTGATCGAACCCACAACGGTTGCGTTACAGTAACACCTTTGTTCCCTTGCGCCATGACAGTCTCATTGATATTTTGAATGCTAAAAATAGGACCAGTAAGTTAGTGTTTAATTTATTAATACCTACAGTCCCCCATTTTGAATATTCCTTAATACATAATGTGTACAATATAGAACATACTTGCGGTGCTATCGACATAGCCACTCAGCCTCACCACGTGCCAGATCTGAATAGAAATGGCTATTAAGTTTAAGTATGCCAGGATCTCGCCCATTTCGAATAAACGAGATTAGTTGCATTAAGTAAGTTATCGTCAGCGCTTACTGTCGAGCTACTTCCAAATTTTGGGGCTCTCGTGTTTGTTTGGACGCGATGATTGCGGTTCAAATTCTATGACGCATTTTTTTTGTTCACAATTCTGATTCTGCGTGTGACTATAATGTGATAAGTTGTGAGTTCGATTCTTATTTGAAGAAATAAATTATTTTATATTTTCATTTCTTCACTCTGGTGTCGAGGAAAGCGCGGCGTTGATTTCCGCTACTCAACACGCAATGCCTAAAAAATTTGACGGAAAGTGGGGAACTAGATGTCTAAAAGCTAGGTTCCCTCTACCTTCCCTGCTTCATGCGCAAAATATGATCAAAAGCTATCGTTTTATCTACAAAAGCTTCCCGAAGTTCTAAATAGTAGTAGGAGAGATTTTATGCTTGTCACGATCCCTCCTCATATCGAATCAACGAGAGATTGGTTGCATATATGTAAGTAGTCGTTTGCTTTATTATTGCCTTCCATTTCTCTTCCTCTATCGGATATTTATTAAAGAATAATATCAGAAATGGCAAAGGATTTAATTGAAGTATAACGTTTTTGTTATGTAATGTTTTTTTTTAACTTTTTCCTTATAATATCTTGAGAAATTTTTATTGAGGTTACTTGTAGTGTCAGGATTTGGTTTCGATTCCATTCGGTGATATTAAATATTTATTATTTTCATTTCTTCGCCCTGGTGTCGAGGTAAAAGCACTGCGTTGAGCTCCGCCACTCAAAATGCAATACGTCCTGAATTCGGTGGAAAATGGGGAATGCAGTGTCTTGACATTATGCCAGTGTCTTAACATTAGCTTTATGTTATAACAATTTTTTTTAATATTCTTAAAGCTTTGAGATTTGTCTATGTTCTCCTCTTTCTACTTTTTATTCGTGCTATGCTCGTTCTCCAATTCAACTTTACAACGATTGTTTATAGACGTATAGTTAACAAAAATGTAATATTGGTTTAATTTCATTAATTCGGTTCGGTTCGTTCGGTTTTCGGTTTCGTTTCATTTCATTTATTTTTTTTATATTGAAAATATAAAAAATATAATAAATCATTGATATAAAAGAAAAGAAAGAAATATATTAATTTGTAAAATTGATGTATTTAAAGTCTTAATTTTACATCAAGGTTAAAATCCAATTTTCAAAATACATATGTAAAAAAAACTACAAAATTATTTAAAACATCTAAAACAAAACCAAATCCAAAAATAGTTAATTAACATTTAATCTAAATACAACAACACAATAAATTAAAAAAAAAAACTAAATAAATCAGCTTCACGCTTTATCCCGCACACAGCAGGGTAGGTAGAAGGAACCTAGTGTTAAGACACCCCGTTCCCCACATTCTGCCGAATTCTAGAGGCATTGCGTGTTGAGTGGCAGAACTCAACGCCGCGCTTTGCCTCGACACCAGAGCGAACAAATGGAAATATAGATTTAAGTAAATATTTCAATCTCCTCGACTGAGGATCGAACCCACAACCAGTCGGTTTCACAGTCACACTTTGTGCCCCTGCGCCACGACTGGCCTCAAACAATAAATTTTACATTGCATTAAATAATTTCAGCAAGAGAGTTATCAAAGAAATAGAACCAAAATAGAACCAAATGAACCATTTAATTGATATTTTGTAAGGATACATAATTGTGGTTTTACTAGCGTGCTGAGATAACAAGCTGGTTTTGTTTTACTTGAGACAGGTGCCGGTCGTGCACGCCACTTCTGTTATATTTCGACGTCACTCGGTTGCGGGGAAACGAGATGAATCTGCAAATAACGCTCGAGCTTGAAGGGGAATTACTCTACAATATTTTTGTAATAACATATTATATTATATGTATATTACTTATCCCGGATTCTTTTCTTTTAGACAAATTGTTTTTCCTATTTCATATTCTTTGTTTAGTTTTAGAAATTGTATAAACTATAAATATTTAAATGATATATTGTTTTTATATTCACTAATATATGCACGAGGCCAGTTGTGGCGCAGCGGCACGAGGTGTGACTGTAAAACCGGCTGGTTGTGGGTTCGATCTCCACTCGAGATGAAATATTTACTTAAATTTATATTTCTATTTCTTTGCTGGGGAACGGAGTGTCTTAACACTAGATTCCCTCTGCCTACCCTGCTGTGTGCGGGATAAAGCGTGAAGCTGATTTAATTTTAATGATTCAAAACAAACATTTTCAATATTCATTGCTTCTTCTTATCATTGAGTAGTTTATTTTGTAGCTAGTTCCATTGCAAATTAAGTTAAACTACTGTTTACTAAATATTATGACTCGCACAGCTTCCGTAAATAAGATTATGAGCGGTGCTCTTGGGACGGCGACATCTCTTTGCCTCGCTTGTTAAAATGCAAATAACACTAAACCGTATAATTTAATTCGAGTTTTGGTATCTTAATATAATTAAAGTAGTTTGCTGGAATGGTGGAAGCTTCATACTAGAAGCGTTCTGTGTGTGTTTCAAAATATATGGTAAAAAATCAATTTTTAATTATAAAATTTGTAAATAATATAATTTTTATTAATAAACGCAAGTTTCAAAATTATTTGGCGTGACTATAAAAATATCCTTTTTTTCATACTTATTTAGAAAACGTATAACAATTTTAACGTCTTCAACGTAACGTACGTATGTAGAACGTATGGCTTAGTGGTTAGAGCGCCTGGTCGGTTTCCAGGAGGCGCGGGTTCGAGTCTCGCTACGCTCAATTTTTTATACGTTTTCTAAATAAGTATTTTTCTTTGCTAAGTGTAGAATAAAACATTAAAACTATTTTAAAATCCTTTTTTCGTACATATAGTAGTATAATACGAATAGACTAGTCATCATAAACATAAAAAAGTTGACTCTTCTTTTATATACAACAATGAAAAAAAAATGAAAAATCGTACTAAAAAAACGCATTAATACTAACACAAAGCTACAATAAAATTTAACCAAAAATAAAAATTTATCACAAATGTTCCAACGAATGATTGAATTGTAACGCAATCTACGCAGATTCCCATCAGTTTATTACCGTTGACGATGGCCGGTGATATATGAGTGTTGGTTGCACAAACAATATTGCGCAATATTGATATTTTTATAGCCTGTAATAGGCTATGTTTTTATGTGTTTCGCATCGTTTCTTTTATGGCCCACTTGTTAAAATTACTGAGGCTGAGGGACGGATGTTTTGACAGTGTTTATTAAATTAAAATTAAATCAGCTTCACGCTGTATCCCGCATACCGCAGGGTAGGCAGAGGGAAGCTAGTGTTAAGACATATCGTTCCCAACTTTCCGCCAAGTTCTGGAGGTATTGCGTGTTGAGAGGCACCAATACGGTTTGCCTAAACAACAGAGCGAAATGCAAATATAAATGTAAATAAATATTTCATTTCCTCGAGTGGGGATCGAACCCACAACCAGTCGGTTTTACAGTCACACTTTGTGCCCCTGCGCCACGACTGGCCTCCAGTCTCTATTAGATTGAATAAAATGATTTAATTGTATCTACTATTATTACTATTGCTCGATGTCGTTAAAGAAAGTTGATAAAATAATGGTTACTTATTAATTAGCAAAACAAAATCACTGACTGACACTATTTAAAAAAAAAGGTAAAAAAAGTACTTTTAATGAGCATATATGCGAAATATTACGGTTTTTAAGTAAGTCCTCTACGGGCGGAATAAATAATACAATAAATATACATTGTTTTCATACTAAATATGATGTGGGATAAAGGATGAACGTCACGTTGATTTTACAAATGTCACGGCGCGAGTAATACAGACACGGCTTTAGAATATGAAAAATCTAAACGAATAACGTTGTATTGTTTTATTTTCATTTTAAAATACAAAATAGGTATTAGGGTTAAATTTAAGTCCATGACCATTGCATAGCGTCTGAAATGTCTCAATTGATGTGCAACATCAACATAACGTCTATTTAATAGGTCAATATGAGATAGACACACACACACACACAAATAAAAATAAAGCAGCTTCACGTTGTATCCTGCACACATAAGGGAAGGCAGAGGGAACCTAGTGTTAAGATACTCTGTTCTCGTCTTTACCATGACAAGTATTTGCTTCAATAACTGAGTTTCGAGCGGGATCACACAATATTTTATTTTCGGTGCGTATTCATATTTATTTGTGGAAGAACGAATGCGGTCCGAATGACTCCGCGCCGGATATTTCGAACAATCTGCGACACGATTATATTTGTTCTATATGTGTAAATGACGTGCCGTTTCAGTTGACGGTTTCTTGAATATCATGTTATAGCCCAAGAACCCAGGGCCCTCAGATCTACGTCATTTTGGAAATGCTGAAATTTTGAGGATTATTACTGTAATATGTATATATTCTTAAAACATATTTAATTATGAGCGTTTCCATTGCAACGTAGGTTAGCGTAGGAAAGAAAATTTTCAAAATAGTAAGTACGCATATGCAAAGATGTTGCTTTTCTACAATTACGTAGGTCTGGGGGCCTTGGGATCTCAGTCTATTTAGATTCATCTACTACTTTGTTGTGTTGTGATTCTAACTGTAGTCACAATATTAGTTTGTTACATTGTTCCACTGACATCTATTAAATTTAATGGTCTCGACATCTAGACCACAACCATGTGGAAATGCTTTTAATAGTTAACATTGTTTTTGCAACTTCTCGCTGTATTCTATACAAAGTAGGGTAAGCAGAGGGAACCTAGTATTGACATGTTACTCCCGACTTTCCAGCGAATTTTCAAGGCGTTGTGTGTTGGGTGGTGGAACTCAACGCCGCGCTTTTGCTTAGTACTAGTCGATTAGAAAAAGTGAAAATATTAATAAATAATAATCTATTCGCCCAAATAGGAATTGATCCTACACCCACCGCGTTACAGCTACGCTTGTGTCTCTGCGCCCTGACGGCCTCAACATTTTCTATGTAGAAATTAATTTTCACTTTGTCAGATGATATTGTTGGAAAAAAAATCTTATTAAACACAAAATAAAGTACAGCAAATTTTAATTTGTAAAGGTAATACGGACGATTTTTATCCCGAAAATAAATTTCGGCTATAAGTAGATTTAAGTTACCTATTACGCTGAAGAGTCTCGGACATTTAATTAAATGTTAAGCCTTTCGGAGGTAAAAAGGGGATTTTTTTTGCTCATTAAAAAAAGATCAGATTTTTCCTCGCCGGTGAGCACGACGTTTAAAGTTAAAAAATATTTGAACGCATTAAGCTTCGCGAACGAACGGTTGCGAAACAAATAAAAAAGAGTCATTCAGAAATTGGGAAGTTCCAAGCTAGAGATTGTAATTTTAAGTCGGTGAACGGAACTGGGGTGTCGGGATTGCGGAGCGGCTCACGCTTGACGGAGCGGAAAGACAGGAATGTACTTAAATTAATTTCAGGCTGAAGCTATGAGATGCCTCTAATCAGTATCGATGTTAGGGGAGCGTGTGACATTGAGGAGTGTGGAAGATATGATATCTCGTGTTTTGATTAATATTGGAATTATGTATGTACATATTTTATATATACTGTGTCGAATATTTTAATTCTGATGGAGGAGAGTCCTGGCACAGGAACACAAGCGTGTGTCTGTGAACGCGACAGGTTGCGAGTTCGATTATAACTCGAGGAAACGAAATATTTTATATTTTCATTTTTTAGAGTTTCGCCACTCAATATTTAATTCCAATGTCCAGGATCCAGGTCCAGGTCCAAATAAGCGGAAAATGGGGAGCGGAGTGTCTTAACACTACTCTGCTCTCTCTGCCTACCCTGATACATGTGGGATTCAGCGTGAAACTAAGACAAAAAGAGTTTTCCATTGTCCTATAAGGTTAAAAAAACAGTAAAGTACATCTTTAAAAGATCTTTTCTTAATTTTTTTTTATTAATATTTTTTAATGTGTTTTACATAAGTAACTTAAATTCTATTTTATTTATTGAAATTGTTAACAAACTCAAATAATGAAAACCGTACGATTTATTATTTTTGTATCCACACGTCAGTAGTGGATCTTTTATTTATAAAAAGAAAAATAAAAAAAATAAATCAAAGAATATCGTAGACGATTTGATTACCGTTGGCTGTCTCCCTGAAATTGTTTAGGAAATTACCTTCTAATGGACATCAATCTTCCCCGAGGCACTTTGTTTAAAGTTGCTTTTAGGAAAAGAGGGTAATTTGTTACTGGACACAAATTAAGACAAGAATTTTCACCCTCCGCTTGTATGATAAAATGACAAATGATGAAAAATTGCCCATCGCGGAGAGAGTATATGCTTAAATATTTTTTTTTAAATATAAAAATAAATTAATTAGCTTCACGCTGTATCCCGCACACAGCAGGGTAGGCAGAGGGAACCTAGTGTTAAGACACTCCGTTCCCCACTTTCTGCCGAATTCTGGAGGCATTGCGTGTTGAGTGGCAGAACTCAACGCCGCGCTTAGCCTCGATACCAGAGCGAAGAAATGGAAATATAAATTTAAGTAAATATTTCATCTCCTCGAGTGGGGATCGAACCCACAACCAGTCGGTTTTGCAGTCACACCTCGTGCCGCTGCGCCACGACCGGTCTCAGTTTTTTTAATAACTTAAATTTCGGCTCATGTTGATATATATTTAAATTAACATTTACAGAGGCCATTCGTGGCGCAGGCACGCACAAAATGTGACTGCAAAATCGAATTGTTGTGGGTTCGATCCCCATTCGAGGACATGAAATATTTATTTAAATTTATATTTTCATTTCTTCGCTCTGGTGTCGAAGCAAAACGCGGCGTTGAGTTCCGTCACTCAACACGCACGAACTCGGCGGCAAGCGGGGAACGGAGTGTCTCTTAACACTAAGTTCCCTCTGCCTACCCTGCTGTGTGCGGGATACAGTGTGAAGCTAATTTGATTTTTGATTTATTTTTTTAATATTTACAATATATTTTAGTATATACCTAATCCTAATTTGTTTAATTTAAGAAAAGATTTATAAATTTATGATATGAACTACATTGGAAGTAAATGAAGTTTCTATAGTAGTAAAAAATAATTGTGATGTTTTCACAGAAAAAATCGACCCTGTAACGCCTGGGGCAAAGCGTTGCCTAACCTTATATTTCTTTTTCACCATACAGTTTTAGCATAAAAATACTCTTACATTTTGTGTTGAGACTTATTTTGCAACTTTGTTTTCTTTTAATTAATACCAGCTCACGTTCTAGATCTACTTTTTGGTGCGTCGTTTTAGTTTTAGTTTCAGTTTCATTGTATGCTCTGTATACTAGAAATTTTACCTTAGACGGTCCTGTTAAGCATTTATAACAAAAAGATCCGGTGCAATGCGAGTCGGACTCGCATAACGAAGGTTCTGTACTAATTAAAGGATTGTATGCCAACGAAAAGTACATAAAAGTTGACAAACATATTCATACTTTTAGGAAAACATATAAAAATTTTAACGTAGCAGGATTAGACTCCGCGCCTCTTGGAAACCGTCCGAGCGCTCTGATCAACTAAGCCATACGTTCTCATCGGACTACGATCAAATTCCGTTCCGTTCAATTTTTTATATGTTTTGTAAAAAGTATTTTTCTTTCTTAAGTGTGGACTAACTTATATAACATACAACACTTTAAAAATGTAAAAAATACGTATGTATTTGTTTGATAATATGCAAATGTAAGTTTGTAATGATTTCTGAGCGATATCTATGGTTTCACTTTTTGAAGTTTTTCTTTTATTTGAACTTCAAGTTCTCACCTCTTGCCAAATTTAATAATTGTAGGTCGAAGGGAAGTACCCTATATATAAGTTTTGATAACGTGGCAAATTTCATTTAAAAACCATTAATAACGATGCATGAAACACTCATATCTTTTGATTGTAATGATTTAAAAGGTTAATTTTTTTCTGCGCTCCAAGGTGGTATACAATATTTGTTATTAATTTTAGCATTATACCTCCACAATCTTGAGATAAATGGTCTTAACAGACGGACAGACAGGGCAATAAAGTGGTCATATAAGCGTTCTGTTTTTTCTTTTTTCAGGTACGGAACCTTAAAAATGCAAATTAAAGTATATCCTTAATGTTTTAAATCTTTTATGAAGATAAAAAAATGCATGCTATTGCAGTTTAACTTAAAGTAATTATTTAACTTTAAAAGTAGATAATGTATATCGTAAAGTATTATAAGTAAAATAATATTTCTTACTAAATTTACTAAATTTTTTTTTTGTTACTAAATTCTTCCACGCCTACACTATTCAATCTTTCATAATAAATTGTAGTACATATATTAGTAAATAAAACAATACGAACAAAAATTTTAAATAGAACAAATCGGTTATGCAGATTTGAACATCATAGGTATCTTCATAAAAGATCAGCTAAACCCTGAGAAACAAGGAAATGGCTTCTCAGCAAAAGTTATTCAGAGTGAAAGCCCAAGAGGCTAATAAAACTATAAAAAATATAAAGATGGCGTCTTAAGCCCAGTATTAATAACCTATCTCCAACGTCGATTCCTAGATTGTTTCATACATCTATCCAATCTCTAGATTGGATAGATGTATAAAACAATTTAAGATTGACGTTGGAGATAGGTTATTAATATTGAGCGTTAGTAAAACCAGTTCAATTTAATGTTTTTTTTTTTTAATTAAAACAGTAGAACATTATGCGACAAAGCCCGTGTAAACAAAGTCGAGGGTTCTCTTTTGCTAATTATTAATTGTAAATAAATAAAAACAGAATGTGCAAGAGTAAAAGGTCAAAATTTCTTAAAATTAGGTTAGTTTCAAAGAGAAAAGATGACAAAATTAAATATATATATTAGACGCCAGTCGTGGCGCAGGGGCACAAAGTGTGACTGTAAAATCGACTGGTTGTGGGTTCGATCCCCACTCGAGGAAGTGAAATATTTATTTACATTTATATTTTCATTTCTTCGCTCTGGTGTCGAGGCAAAGCGCGGCGTTGTGTTCTGCCACTCAACACGCAATGCCTCCAGAACTCGACGGAAAGTGTGGAACGGAGTGTCTTAACACTAGGTTCCCTCCTACCCTGCTGTGTGCGGGATACAGCGTGAAGCTGATTATTATGTATAACTAAACCAAGTTTCACGAACCTTACATACCCACCAATTATTCCTTCACATACACAAACACATCACGCGCTGACGGTTTCAAAATATGATTTGTCTCGTCGCATAAAGGAATATCCAATTAATGAAAATACAAAGCTGTATATGAATTGAAATTATGGCCAAATAAACAACGTTCATTATTATAATAAAGGTAATCCTAGCCTAGTATTTCTATTATAATTTTATCTTTTGGTAGATTTTGAATGTTCTTCAGATTGATTTAAAATAAAAACTTAAAATATTTTTGTTACTGTAGAACCTGCTGGCCTATTGTGACTGTAAAACCGACTGGTTGTTGGTTCGGTCCCCACTCGAGGAAATCAAATATTTACTTAAATTTATATTTCCATTTCTTCGCTCTGGTGTCGAGGACAAGCGCCGCGATGAGTTCTGCCACTCAACACGCAATGACTTCAGAATTCGGCAGAAAGTGGGGAACGGAGTGTCTTAACATTAGGTTTCCTCTGCCTACCCTGCAGTGTGCGGGATACAGCGTGAAGCTGATATATTTTTACTACTAATTTGGTTTATTTTCTTAAAAATTGAAAAAAATATGTTGATTTATCACTTTAATCTCTAATGTTAACTCATTTCAAATACCAAAATGCAATTTGTAATATCTTCCATATTATCATTTTCATTTGGAGACTTGGCTTTTTATTCTTATTTAAAAAAAAAAAACAATAGTACCGTTCCATATTGTGGTTATAGAAGCGTTTTCAACTTAATATAATTTTACTTTATAAATCGGGGGAAATCGTGAAGCGAAAGACAAAAATTGTAAGGAAGTTGCTTTGTACGTGACTGAGTTTATAAAGGCTACGTTGTTGTAATATCGACGAGTTTTTTTTATACAGTATTTATATTTAGGGTCCACTTGAAGAATGTATTTTTTTTTCTTTATATTCGAACCCACTACATTGTGATAGAAAGAACAAAAAATTAATAAATTAAATTAGCTTCACGCTCTATCCCGCACACAGCAGGGTAAGCAGAGGGAACCTAGTGTTAAAACACTCCGTTCCCCATTTTCTGCCGAATTCTGGAGGCATTGCGTGTTGAGTGCAGAACTTAACGCCGCGCTTAACCTCGACACCAGAGCGAAGAAATGGAAATATAAATTTAAGTAAATATTTCATCTCCTCGAGTGGGGATCGAACCCACAACCAGTCGGTTTTGCAGTCACACCTCGTGCCGTTGCGCTACGACCGGCGTCTAACAAATTATTGATATTTTACTCTCTTTTCCATTTTTTCATTGTAAAAACAAGATATTGCGTGTTAACGCGAAATTAAGGACAGACGGACTAAATTAAAAATATTTTAAGTTATCACTATGAGAAATTAATTCTTTTATTTTTTCACTCCGGTAACAAGACAAAGCGCGACATTGAGAGCCAACATGCAATGTCCCGATAATTGGGCAGAAAGTGGGGAACGAAGTGGAAGTGGAGGGGAAGTCTAGCGGGATACACCGTGAATCTAAAATAAGATTTGTACAATGTATCTAGTAGGATAGACCAATTATATCATCATAGCTTCGAATGTAGCTATGATAATATAATTGGCTGAAGTGAAGCTAGAAGCTGTACCTATTAGTCATAAATTTAAAAAAATCCCGCTGTATCCCGCACACAGCATGGATTCTTTCTGCCGAATTCTAGAGGTATTGCGTGTTGAGTGGCAGAACTCAACGCCGCTTTGCCTCGACACCAGAGCGAAGAAATGGAAATATAAATTTAAGTAAATATTTCATCTCCTCGAGTGGGGATCGAATCCACAACCAGTCGGTTTTACAGCCACACTTTGTGCCCCTGCGCCACGACTGGTCTATTAGTCATAATATATTATTAGCAACTGTCCTCCAGACTAGAATTAATTTGGCAAAAATAGTTCACATATACTAGTACGTGTCTCGTTTTCGTTACATTTATTCATAGAAATTCTAATCACCAATCTGATTTTATGCTACGAATCCAGACATAGTTGTTAGATAGCCAACGAGAGTAATTAAGACGCTGTCCACGGCTGTATTTGTCATTGAATTAATTCTTTCTATTCTCACAACAATGTCGATGGACGGTTTAGTTTAGTACGCTAGTAACCACTTGCAACTATGTTTCATTAATTACAATACGGAACACCCCGTTGTTTTCCTTTCTAGATGAAATTTTGAGAAATGCTTTTGTGGCTCTCCTATATTCTTTAGGAAACTACTTGCCAAATTGAAAAGGTCTTCGTCCCGTAGAGATTTAATATATATATATATATATATATATATATATATATATATATATATATATATATATATATATATATATATATAGTATTAGATATATTTATTTATATTAGATTGTACGATCAATTTGTTTCTTTAAATTTAATTTAAAAATAATAAATCTTAATATTGTAAGATTGTTAAATAAAAAAATGTTCGAAAGCAAAAGGATATACCTATTCTACAATTTATGTTTACAAATTCCGATAGAAAGGAAATTTGGTATCACTATAAACCGCATCGTATCTTCATGGCAAAGTTATAGATTGTTCAAAGGGTCCTATGAGCTTCGGTCCCATAATGTGAGTGAAAAGTGAGAATAATATATAAGGGATAAATATTGCAACTTAGATTTTGTGTAAAGACATACATTGATGCGACGGTCGTGGTACCAATGTCCATTACGAAAATTATTTATATTTAAACTTCCTTGAAAGTTGAAATAAAAATATTAAATAATTTATCTTCTCGAGTGGGAATCGAACCCACAATCGTTGCGTTTACAGTTGCATGCTTGTGCTTCTGTTATTATTTTGTATAAAATTATCATTGTGACATGACATTCTAAAATATTTATTCACTTTGTGTAAAGTAATAAAATCAAATTAAATCAGCTTCACGCTGTATCCCGCAAACAGCAGGGTAGGCAGAGGGAGCCTAGTGTTAAGACACTCCGTTCCCCACTTTCTGCCGAATTCTGGAGGCATTGCTTGCTGAGTGGCGGAACTCAACGCAGCGCTTTGCTTCGACACTAGAACGAAAAAATGAAAATATAAATGTAAATAAATATTTCACTTCCTCAAGTGGGGATTGAACCCACAACCAAACCAATACAGTCACACTTTGTGCCTCTGCGCCACGACCGGCCTCAAAAGTAATGTATTAAAAAAACTAATCTATAAGCTCATGTACCATATACATACAATATAGTATTATACCACGATCGGGGCGGTCATTTCTTCTATTGACCCAAGTTATCGACACAGTAATTCTCACGATTTTAGGATAAGCTTATAAAAACGAACACCCGAGCCACTTGTGGTGAAAACGTTAAAAATATTTAACTTATACCACATTAAATATTCCACGTGCCGACTCCTCTGAAAATCATGACCGCGTTCTGGAGTCGTTCATTGAATAATAACAATATTTTACAGAGAGTAGGTAGAGTTCTATAACAAAAGGTTTATTTATGTGCTCAAGTATCGATGCTCTAAGAAAAAAAGGTTGAGAATATTTGGTTTTCGGAGAGTGGGTTACCGCGTATCTTCATTGGAAAATTATGGGCTATTCAGAGGGTCCGGCTATCGCAGCATCGCGGCCATGCTGGGCACGTATCAGTCATTCGATCGAGGCAGCGTGCGCAGTCGGACCGCATCCGCTCCATTAAAATGGATTGGTTCACCCTAATACGTATCTTTGTGTAGCAATGATAGTGTAGTAAATTAAATGAACAAATTTTGTATTGAAAATAATTAATAGAAGTAATTTTTGTTGTTGTCATTTGAATTAAATATGTAAATGTGAATGAGAGCCAAGTTAAATGTTGTATTGTATTTTTATTATTGTGTCGTTTTTGACTTAACTGTCAAAGAAAATTTCTTTATAGGTTTTATTGTATTTCCAAGTTAATGTACTTCCAGCTGGTACTAGATTATGGTACTAGGTTGATATTTGGTTTGGTGCTTCGTGGTTCGTAAAAAATACTCAAGTCAAATTTAGAGCTTGAATTTTAACCCAAGTGAACACAGAACTCGGCACTTATATAGATCTCCCATTCTTTTGTCTTTGTCGAAATCGAAAATTACACATTACGACGGAAACATTACATTTATGTTTTTGAGGAGATCGTTACTTTTTGTAAAGAAATTATAAATATTAATTAATTAATACTTTGTTAATTTTAAATTCGTTTGATTATCCTACATTTTTTGATGTACACTTTGATACTCAATTTTCATTAATAAAAAAAAATTAAAATAAATTAGCTTCACGCTGTATCCCGCACACAGCAGGGTAGGCAGAGGGAACCTAGTGTAACACACTCCGTTCCCCACTTTCTGCCGAATTCTGGAGGCATTGCGTGTTGAGGGGCAGAACTCAACGCCGCGCTTAACCTCGACACCAGAGCGAAGAAATGGAAATATAAATTTAAGTAAATATTTCATCTCCTCGAGTGGGAATCGAACCCAGAACCAGTCGGTTTTGCAGTCAC
>JAATLQ010025166.1:2933-20326 GCA_013421005.1 Heliconius erato x Heliconius himera
TATATATATATATATATATATATATATATATATATATATATATATATATATATATATATATATATATATATATATATATATATATATATATATATATATATAGGGAGAGGAGGGCGCTGCAGTGCTTCTTGTAACATACGCTCCGTAGAAATATTCATAAAAAATAGTAAATAATCAATAAAACTAGTTGAGTGGTGAAATAATCATCTGATTCAGGAACTGTCACTGAAGTCTCTCCTTATTCTGCTATTTGTGGGAAATGGGTGAAGTAGGAAACGAATTATGACACCTAAACTCCTTCTCCCTCTCCCAAATTTTTGTACTGATCAAGACATTAACCAGCAACGCTAAGTAAGCCCTTGAATAAGCTTTTAGACATTCCGCACACAGCAAGGTAGGCAAAGGGAACCTGACACTGTTAAGACACTCCGTTCCCCAATTTATACTCTCAAACTCGACACCAAAGCGATGAAATGAAAATATCAAATATTTTATTTCCTTAAGTGTCATCGAGTCAGTAAATGTAATCGAATCCTTAACCTATTACGCGTTTATAGTCACACTTTGTGCCTCTACTCCATAATAAGACTTTTAGATACTTTTATGGTAATGTTTCATAATATATGACGAAAGAATAATATACAGAATAGATTTAATGAAATTTCAGTATAGTAAGTGATAAGTATAGTATAAGATAAATGGAGAAAACCTTTTTTTACCTTTTTTAAAGTATTATTTCACACTTAGGAAAGAAAACTATTTATTAGGGAAAGTATAAAAATTTGAACGTAGCGGATTTGAACCCGCGCTTCTTTAGAAACTGTCCAAGTGCTCTGACCAACTAAACCGTACGTTTTCATCGAGCTACGTCGAAATGGTGATACGCTTTTTATAACTTATTTATGTTGTTAGCATCTCTGTAAGTTGTAACGACGGAGGCGGGGATTCAAATCTCGCTACGTTAAAATTTTTATACTTTCTTAATGGAGAAAACCTATTGATATAATATATTGTACTAACGACGCAAACGTCATCGATTTAAATTACATTACTACAACTTGAACTATAATAATTAAAGGTAATTAGAAAACTACCACTAATCTGTCCACAACGAATAAATGCGATGAGAAACTGAAAACGTGGCTACTGTGGACTCTTTGACCCACAAAGAGAACGTGTGTTGAATTAATGAGGTAACTTTTTTGTACAACAGTAGGTAACTAACGACGCAACTAAATCACCTAATTTGAATTCACATTATTTTATTAATTTGTTCGTGCGGCGTTAAGTTCCGCCACTCAACCAGCATTGGTTCGAGAATTGGGCTGAAAAAGGGAACGGAGTGCGTTAACATTAGGTTTCCACTGTCTACTGCTTATATATACTTAAAAGCGACATCTCATTTATTATTACCAAATAAAATATTATATAAAAATTACGAGGGATTGGATTAATATGAAATTATATACAAAAACTTTACAATCTATATAACTTAGAGACCCAAAAAAATAAAGGACATTTACTTACTTGTCATTCCATTCATTAAGCAAGTAAATCGCTGGGTTTCATTAAATGTTCGTCCTTTCTGAATGCTCTAAGCCCCCATTTGACGAATTCGGTAGGACGCCACTTAATTTATTTTTTCAATCTTCAAAAAAGTTTTTTTTTAATAAAGCTAAAATGTCATCGCCTAGATATTAGTAGAGTATTAAAAATCCAAGAAAAAGAAAAAAAAAATGAAATTTATTTTCAACGCGATCAAAAATACTCGCACGAGCACTTATGCATATTTCGGACAGTTTATCAAAATCTAATATAACAAAATTAAAAATAAATAAAAAAATAAATCAGCTTCACGCTGTATCCCGCACATAGCAGGGTAGGCAAATGGAACCTAGTGTTAAGGCACTCCGTTCCCCACTTTCTGCCGAAACCTGGAGGCATTGCGTGTTGAGTGGCAGAACTCAACGCCGCGCTTAACCTCGATACCAGAGCGAGGTTATGTAAATATAAATTTAAGTAAATATTTCATCTCCTCGAGTGGGGATCGAACCCACAACCAGTCGGTTTTGCAGTCACACCTCGTGCCGCTGCGCCACGACTGTAAAAATTAAAAATAATAATAAGAAATCCTTTGCCCAAATTAAATTCAAACTATCGCCGAATAAAAAAATATAATTAAAACAATACTAGCTAACGAAAATCGAACCCCCAACAACATCATGTATACACTTTTCAATTTCAACAACTAAACAATTTTAGCCGCAAATGCAATAATTAACAATCCAACAACCAATACAACCACAATGAGAGTTTTCTAAGTACCTATAGCATTATATATATTTCTTGGCCCACATTCCGATATCCAAATACCGCTGAGCCGCAGAATGATAAACAGTTTACCACGTCAATCGTTGCAGATGAATATTGACATACGAATTGGGTCCGTTTGTGGGTATGAAAGTCCACATGATAACACATCAAGTTCATTATTAATTAAAATAACATTTTTATTTTGCATATTTTGTCGAAATCTAATACATCGATAATTTATTAAGTTTAATTAAAAACATACTGTTACGGTCCGATAGCCACTAGCTAGCTAGTGGGAATCGAACCCACAACATCATAGTGAAAATTACATTTCCATTTCTTCGCTCTGGTGTCAAGGACAAGCGCGGCGTTGAGTTCTGCCACTCAACACTGCCATGCCTCCAGAATTCGGCAGAAAGTGGGGAACTGAGTGTCTTAACACTAGGTTCCCTCTGCCTACCCTGCAGCGTGCGGGATACAGCGTGAAGCTGATTTATTTATTTTTTAACATCATAGTGTTTATGGCACTTTTCAATTGTATATAGTCATCCAACGTAGGTAATCTTTGTGAGAAGCGTGATGCGTTGCTGATGTAAATATTATTGTACTGTAATTTATGGAGCGATACAGCAGAATGTGTTATTGTTTTTTTTTCATCTTTACACTGGGACCCGCATGTAGCAGAATAGGTAGAGGGGACTAGTCTTAAGACACTCCGCTCCCCACTTATCCATGTATTCTGGAGGCCATGCGTGTTGAGTGGCGGAACTCAACGTCGTTGTTCGTCGACACCAGAGCAAAGAAAATTAAATTATGTAATATTTATTTTCTTCAAGTGAAAATCGAACTAACATCCTTGTGCCCCTGTACTACGACTGGTCTTAACTAATACTAAACTAAATACTGGGTGAAGAGTTTTCATTTCAGTTTTGTTATCGATCAAATTGGCGGTGGTAAAATGTCTATTCAGGGAGTCTAAATTCGTGAAGTGTTACCTATCCCGTCCAGAAATTTCCAAGTTTTTGCAGAATTGCTGTAGCTAATTGACGATAGGATATAGCGTCGGGCATCTCTGGAAGTCTTGTAACATCTGTTCCGCAGTGTTTTGGACCTTTGGAAATAAGCGTAGGTAGAGTTTTCTTATATTTAAACTTCGCAGAATTACGTTTGGCTATAAGCACCTTGATATCCTGGGTTAACCAATGAGCAGGAGATGTTTAATTTTCAATCGGCCGTAGCGGTACATGAGCTTCGGAAAGCTCAATCAAAACAGAATTAAAAATATTTGTTTGAGGCCATCGTGGCCCAGGGGCACAAGGGTGTGACTGTAACGCGACGGTTCTGGGTTCGATCCCCACTCGAGGAAATGAAATATTTACTTAAATTTATATTTCCATTTCTTCGCTCTGGTGTCAAGGCTAAGCGCGGCGTTGTGTTCTGCCACTCAACACGCAATGCCTCCAGAATTCGGCAGAAAGTGGGGAACGGAGTGTCTTAACACTAGGTTCCCTCGGCCTATCCTGCCGTGTGCGAGATATAGCGTGAAGCTAATTTAATTAATTTTTTTTTTAAATATTTGTTCTATATTCAAAAAAAAATATCTCGCAGAAGCATACCACTATTGTAATTTTGACAATACACCAACTTATTGGAGTTTAATATTTACGTACCTTTATTTTAATCCTTATCCAAATAAACAATTTCGTAATCGAAACTACAGCGCATTTTTTGAATTATCAAAATTCAAATATTCCATTTAAAAGATTTTACGAATTTAAATACCAATCTGACAAAATATATATCTAAATATAAAGAAACATTTTTTCTGTGGAAATGCGAACATTGCGCAAGATATTGCTAACCGAAGTGTAAAGTGCTTTAAGTTATACTTTTTTATTTCCAAAACAATCAATAATTCTTTTAGAAGTTACGCTAATGTCACCCAAGGTACTGAAACTTTCATATTAATAGTCTTTAAAAGTACAATACACATATATGAAAAACGAATATTTCGTAAATTCGCGGATGACCACAATCGGGATCTTATAAATATATAATCCAATCATTTTGTCTAGAGCGGGCTACACTTACTTTGAAGTGCTACACCGTGTTGCATTTCAAAGGTCTAAATGACACGCATTTATTATGAACAGACAGACACAACGCTTTCTATGGACAAATATTTTAGTACCTAATTTTTTACTCACAAAATGTTAGTAGATAATTTAAATTAAAGGAATAAGATTTTAATTCATGCTGTTAAGTTGTTTTTACATCAGCCACGCGCTGTATTCCGCATATAGCAGTTTAGAAAGTGGAGCTTTTGGGGGGCGGAGTGTCCTAACACTAGACTCCCTCGTCTAGTGTTAGGTCACTCCGCTCCCCACTGTGGAAACATTGCGTGTTGAGTGGCATAATTAAAAGCTGCGCTTTGCCTCGACACCAGAGTGAAGTGGAGATATAAAATACTAGCGGCCCACTCGCGGCTTCGTCCGCATACCACCTATAATACTTTTATTATGCATTTGCCAACAGATTGATACATTCAATCTTGAACAACTTGTTTTCATAATTCTAAGAAAGTTTAGGCACTACATAGTACTTCATGTCATCGGTGGCAAGGCTGCTCTCCGCACGACTCGAACCTAGGCTTATTTGTTGTTAAAAAATGCTTTAATATGACTTATTTGTAAGAGATATATATAGGGTGCCGCGCACTTTTTTTAGAACTAATTAAATTTTTATTGCGTTATTTAAGGCTAATACCATAATGTATAGCCTATAGCACTCCTGAGGAATGTAGCTTTCATACAAAACAAAAAAAAAGTAAATCGGACCAGTAGATCCAGAGATCTTAGCATTTAAACACACAAATAAACAAATTCTCTTCCGTTTTATTAAATTAGTATAGATTTCATTTCTTCAAATGAGAATCGAACCCAGAGCCTTTCCGTTTTCAGTCATAGTTTGTGCCCCTGCGCCACGACTGGCTCCAATAATTAAAAGTAATTAGAAAATTACCACTAATCTGTTCAAAACGAATAAATGCGACGAAATGAAACTGAAAACGTGGCCATTGTGGACTCGTTGACCCACAAAGAGAACGTGTGTTGAATTGATGAGGTAACTTTTTTGTACAACAGTAGGTAACTAACGACGTATTCAAATTAACTAATTTGAAACTAAATTAACTAATTTCAAAAAAAATATACGTATTCCTAAAAATATTTTTCTTTCACTTTAAAAATTGTTAAGAATAACTAATTTGAATTTTCCATATTTCATTGTTTTTTAGAGTCCCGCTACTCAATCTGCAATGTTTCGAATATTGGGCTGAAAGAGGGAAACGAAGTGTCTTAACACTAAAATCCCTCTGCCTACCCAGTTATATGCGGAATACAGCGTAAAGCTGATTTTAATTTA
Source organism: Heliconius erato x Heliconius himera (assembly GCA_013421005.1). NCBI lineage: Eukaryota > Metazoa > Arthropoda > Insecta > Lepidoptera > Nymphalidae > Heliconius > Heliconius erato x Heliconius himera. Next base: position 8,670 of record JAATLQ010025166.1, read on the forward strand.
ATTTAAAATGTAATTAAAATACTTCATCGTATACATTTTGCATTTACAACTTTAATCCTTTCAAACTTGAAAACCGAATTTAAATTCACTTTTGTTTGCCATCGCTTTTCCAGTAAAATTAAACAACCAGTAATTTAATTCTAGATATTTTAAAAGCAGTACTTAAAACTGTGGTGTTTTTTATTTTATTTTTATTACCAAAAAAATAAGAAATAAATCTTCATCTTTACAAATGGTTCAAAAGATACATAAATATTTTGCGAAGAAAGAAAAAGCCGCATAGATAAATGTGAATTATAACTTTTAAGAATCATATAACTAAGCTCGAAATATAAAACTGGGATGGATTTTTATATTAAATTGTATAAACTTTTTTCTTAAATAATGATTTATTTTAAAGGGCTTGTTTGCTTTTACAGACCAGGTTGTGGTGCAGATGCATAGAACGTCTGTAAATGTAAAGGTTGTGGATTCGAATTTTACACGAGGGAATTAAATAACTAAAACTCAAGTAACGATGCAAAGAATTTGGCAGAAAGTGGACAACGGAATGTATTAACATTACGTTCCCTTTGCCTACCCCGCTATGTGCGGATTACAGCGTAAAGCCAACGAAAAACATATATTTTTTTCATATTCTGGAATGATTGCTTATGGTTTTCTTAACTTATTATAGCAATAATTTTACATTAAAGCTTATACTAGCTATCAATTTTACTTTTATATAGCGTCAGGAAATCCATACATAAATCCCTAAAGACGTCTATATCAAAAGAAAATATATTTGGTAACAACCTTATAGTGAGAGAACGAATTAAATTTTTTGATGCGTATGATATGAAAATAAAATTGACTTACACGCAACTACGTGAGATGTCTTTCAGGGTAAACAAAAAGAATTCAGTGAAAGCCACTTCGTTTTTTTTTCAATTTAAATGAAAAAAAAACGGAACCCTAAAAGGATCACTTTGTGGTATTTTTCTGCGTTTGTCAAGATCTTTGTCACTATTGTGTGAAAATGAAATTAGTAGAGTACCAAATATCCTGGAGTAGGACAAATAAAACTTCTTTTCAACGTCTTTTCTTCTTTACTTTCGCACATTTTGTCAGAATTAAATACTTATAATAAAAAAACCTTCCATATTTATATTTTCATTTCTGTGAAGAAATTCATTTCTAGTGTCGAAGAAACCGTTGTTCCGCCACTCAACACGCAATGTCTCGAAAATAAAGCTGAAAGTAGAGAACGGAATGTCCTTACATTAGCTTCCCTCTGAATAACCTTTGGTATGCGGGATACAGCGTGAGGCTGATTTTTATAAAAAAAAACCCTTCCCAGATTAGTTAAAAACCTTCGACAAATAGAAAAAAAAATTAAAAGCTCACCAGTTTGTGGGAGTCGAACCCACCCACAACAACATTTTATATCTGACACTTTTCTGTCATACACAAACAACAACAACTATTTTAACTGCACTTATAATTAACAACAATCCACCAACCAATATAACCACAACGAGAGTTCTATAAGTACCTATAACATTATGTATATTTCTTGGCCCACATTCCGATATCCAAATACCGCTGAGCCGCAGAATGATAAACAATTTACCGCGTCAATCGTTGCAGATGAATATTGACATACGAATTGGGTCCGTTTGTGGGTATGGAAGTCCACATGATATCACGTCAAGTTCAAAATCAATCAAAATCAATTTTTTTTTGGCACTTTTTGTCAAAATCTAATCGAAAAATAAATCATTTTAATTAATTTTAAAACTATGCTAGCTAGTGGGAATCGAACATCGTTTCTTTTACTTTTCAATTATCACGTCAATCAATGTACATGATGGTGATGGTATTTATGGAATACGCAATACATTGTTGATGCAAATATTAGTAGTAGTATTTTAATTTAAGGATTCAGATTATATTATAGATTTTTTTTTCAGCTTTACGCTGTATCTCGCAATTACCAGGTTAGACAGAGTGAGCCCAGGTTAAACAGACTCCGCTCCCCATTTCCGAATTCTGAAGGCATTGCGTATTGAGTGGTGGAACTCACAACATGCTTTGCCTCGAAACCAAAACGAAGAAAATGAGAATATGGAATACATCATTTCCGCATGTAGAAACCGAACCAATGGCCTGTCGCGTTTATAGTCATAGGCTTGTGCCCCTGCGCCACGGCAAGCCTCAGTTGTTTTATATGTTGCATGCAGTATTCACCTTAAAAAGTAATGCACTTAGTGATAGGAAATGTAGAATTTAAAATATGATTGTAAATTTATGTAATTACCACTGGTGATCTGAATAAATAAATAACAGACAAGTGCAGACGCGTCGCTACATGTGTACAAAGAACTACCATATATTGTGATTTCAAATCTAACTTGGATATGCTTAAATTGGAAAGACTATCGTATCTCTTGTTAAAATCAAAGAAAACCTAATATGAAAAAATATGAATGCGTAGTTTGATATAAGAATTATGTCAACTGACAGACGAATGCCACCTCAGTCTACCCGTGACCACGGACTACTGCAAAGTGTTCGAAACGTCGGTTTTCCAAAAACGTATAATCTTAAATATACGCGATTAATCCGATTAAAATAGTTTCATTTAAAATTAACCAAGTTATTAGAATTGTTCCAAATTTATAATTTGTTACTAAAACTCTACATCTTTTCACATTCACGCTGTATCTATAAAGCTAGCATTTTCCATTTGAAAAATAAAAGTTAAATTCAAATTAATAATCTACTTATTTTGTGATGGATTTTTAGAAAGTTCTATCTGCTTACAGTTTTTAATTTATGAAATATTATTAATAATATTATATAAGTTTTGTATATATATTGAATTTCATTATTTAAATAACATTATTAAGTTTAATGACTGTGGCGTCCACCAGGCAACACAAAAGTGATGAACGGAGTGAATTTTTACTTGGCTCTTTTTACGTAATGCTAACTATAGCAAGTATATACTTTTATATATTACATACACATACTTCAATGCTTATTCTGCCATAAAACTTGTTTTGTTCTTATTACAAAAAGGAAAATAATATTGTTACGTCAACGGCAGCAAACTTACGACGAACGAGATTTGTCACGTAACAAAACATTCGGAATATTAAAAAGAATATTATATCGATATCTTTATATAGATGAATGATTTTCACTATATTATTTTTCACTTTTAATAAAAAAGATGCAAAAAAAACTAGTTTTATTGATAGTAATATACAACAAAAGTTTTACAACAAATCGTAACTTCTATTGGAGAACAGACTTGAAACAGACACGAGTGAGAGAAACTTTACGAAACGGTGAAATAAAAATAATTTAATTATAATAAATCCCAAAACATTACCAAGAATAAGAATCGAATTACAACAACCGTATACTAGTCATGTCAAAACTTTTACTTTTTACTAATGCAATCCTTAATACTTAAGTAAATCAAATCAAATCAAAGAATCAGCTTCACGCTGTATCCCGCACACAGCAGGGTAGGCAGAGGAAACCTAGCGTTAAGACACTCCGTTCTCCACTTTTCGCAGAATTCTGGAGGCATTGTGTGTTAAGTGGCGGAACTCAACGCTTTGCATCGAATCCAGAGCGAAGAAATGAAAATAGAAATTTAAATACATATTTAATTTCCTCAAATGGGGATCGCACCCACAACCACTAGATTTTACATTCACACCTTGTGCCCCTGCGCCACGACTGGCTTTACTTAAGTAAATCTTAAAAAGATAAAAAATCTTGAAAAAATAAGAAAAGAATCGTTTTGAAAATTATATAAGAAAGAAAATAGCTGAAACAAAGAGTACAAGTTTCTCCCACACCCACAATCAACAGATAGGGGTAAGTAGATACTATATATTTAGAACTCTTGGTTTTTACCTTTGTTAAAGTTTTACTATATATTCCTTAGAACAGTTAAAACCATAGTTAAAAACTATATCTAACATTTTAAAGCTGGAGAGTTTGCTTGGTAGAACGAGATAATTTAAGACACTCCTAGTTCAAATAGAAGAAATATTTTAGTTTGATTGTACTTTTTTGTATATTTGTCGAGGCCATTCGTGGTTCAGGGGCACAAGCGTGTGGCTGTAAACGTGATAAGCTGATTTCCACTCGAGGAATTGAAATATTTAATATTTTGATTTCTTTTTTCACGTAGCCAGGCAAATCGTGGCGACGCAATGCGTCTAAAAAGCTCTGCCTCTATGGGGAAAATGGAGGCCGGAATGTCTTAACACTAGGCTCCCTCTGCCCAAATTGCTACACGCGGGATACAGCGCAAACTGAAAAGAAAAATATCGATACGTATTTTTTTTATATAATCGACTGTACTCTAAGTTATTACCATTTAACCACACGCTGAGTGCCAGCATTCAATATAAGGTAGAACATTAATCATATTTCAGAATGTCATTATAAGATTAAAACATTTTTAACAAAACCATCAAATGCCATTATTTTTGAGAATCTTATTACAAAAATCATAACTATAATTTCTATTTTTTAGTAAATAAAATAAATAAATCAGTTTCACGCTGTATCCCGTACACTGCAGGGTAGGCAGAGGGAACCTAGTGTTAGGACACTCCGTTCCTCACTTTCTGCCGAATTCAGGAGGCATTGCGTGTTGAGTGGAAGGACTCCGCGCTTGTCCTCGACACCACAGCGAAGGAATGGAAATATAAATTTAACTAAATATTTCATCTCCTCGAGTGGGGATCGAACCCACAACCACGTCGATTTTACAGTCACACCTTGTGTCCCTGCGCCACGACTGGCCTCAAATTTTTTTTAGTAAATACATGAAATATAAAAATTACAGATCTTTTATTAAAATATATCATTTTGTATGGAACGAGTTACATACGGTGTAGCATTTCAAAGTTATAAATGACGCGCATTTATTATGGACAGACAGACAACGCTTTCCATGGGCAAATGTTTTAGTACATACCTAAGTTTGAACGTTTGAAAACTCACCAAAATGTTTGAACGTTAATTAAAGAAAAAGGATCAAGATTTTTTATTGATGCTAAATTAGACTTTTAATGAATAAATATATAAGTAGTTAGTTGAGTGACGGAACTCAACGCCGCGCTTAGCTTCAACACCAGAGCGAAGAAAATATAAAATATTTCATTTTCTCCAGTAGGAAACGAACCTATCACAAGTTAGCTTTCAGCAGATGTCTGACTGCGTTATAATGCCGTCTTATTTTATCTTTTTTAGCTACCCTCTGTATCCTGCACGTAGCAGACCAAAAGGAACCTGGGAACCTAGTGTTAAAGAACATCGTTCCCATAAAGATAATTCCATTTCCCACTTTCAGCCGAACTCTGGAGCCATTCTGAGTTTTATTAAATTGTAAATATTGGATATTACAACAAAAACAATATTAAATCTTTGTTATATTATCAATAAAATGACAAAAGCGACTAATTTGTAACACGATGGAGCAAAAGTGCCTGTAGAGACGAAGAATTGAATTTTAATGTTTGATTTAATTTTAATTAGACTTCCATAGAACGATCTCTTTCATTCAAATTGCTAAATGTAAAAGGAGAATTGTATACAGAATTCCTTTTCGTATTCTACTAGCTCTCTAAAGTACTGACTCTCATTATATACTTAGTTCCGTTGCTCTATTAATAATGAATTGTTTTAATTATTGTATTAACTGAATATCGTTTTTTTTTACAAACTGACTCACAAATAAACTTTGAATTGAAAAATTTGTAAAATTTTATGTAGTTACTAACGACCTGCTCTGTGCTTTGCCCTCTTGAATTTCAAAATTATTTATTTAAATAAATAAATAAATAAGCTTCATGTAACCCGCACACAGCAGGGTTGGCCGAGGGAACCTTGTGTTAAGATATTTCATTCCCCACTTTCCGCTGAATTTTAAGAGGCATTGCGTGTTGAATGGGGAATTTAACAACGGGTTTTTGCCGTGGTGCCACAGCGAATTAATGTAAATTGATAAATAATAAATCGATTCCTGGAAAGGGGATCGAACCCACAACCACCGCATCACAGTAATAGCCTAGTGCCCTTGCGCTATGATGGCCTTATTTTTTTTAGTAAATATTTTTTTACTACCTAGAAAATGGTTTCTGTCAAATACTAAAATGATGCTAGTTTTCGAAATATTTTTGAATGGACAAATGTTAGAAAGAAAATGTTCTACAACGTTTGAAATGGGTACGACAGCCAGGAATTATATAGTATCATTGCATTGTTCCTTAAAGAAACTAATATCTTCTATTAAATTCTTTTATAAACAACTTCTTTTATCTTGTAGCTTCGCCCGCATGCTCAAGAAGTCACTATGACCACACTGTGGGCCACATCAAAACGTTTAAAATAATGTGATATAGACTTTCCCTCGATAAAAGAACTATCCAAAACAAAAAGATTTTTGCAATACGAACCAATAGTTCAACTAAACAAACCAATCCTATTTTAGCTTCACGCTGCATCCCGCACTTAGCAGGGTAAGACATAGAAGGGTGTTAAGACACTCCCGTCTCCGTTCCTATTAAAATAATTTCTTTTCCCACTCTCCGTAAATATTAAATATATATTGATTTCCCGGAGTGAAAATAGAATCCACAACCGTCGCATTTACAATCACAGCTTTGTGATACAGGGCCACTGCCTTTATAAACAACTCAGTTCTTTAATATTAACACATATAGATAGTTAATTGATATAAAAATAATCATAATTACTTACAAAAGTGCATACAAAAGAAATCTCTATTTAATTACATAAAAATAAACATAATAATTAAATACAATTTTCACTTTATTTAGAATCAAAATTTTAAATACTACAGCATAAATAAAACCCGTACACACAGGCGCATATACTAAATCTGCATTGAAAAAGTGTGGAAACATTGTAAGATAGCGTAAGAGGTTATGATTTTTCATGCTTTACCATATCTTTAGTAAATTTATCAACCAACATTACACTTGTCCTAAACCAAACAATATACTCATTCATTCATTTGTCTGAAACAAATTCATTCACAAGAAACGCTTAAGCGGCTCAAAGCTTACCTGATCTCAATTCGAAAGGCATGATATCAAGCGTGAAAAGCGCCCCTCCCCGCAACCTGTCCCGTCACGTCACGGCGTCGACCTCTCACCCCGCACCATAACCACACCACACACACTATCACAAGGACGATCGACACTTTGCGCCTACCAGATCGTTATCAGAGGGCGAGCATGACGTGACCGTGGTCAAAACGTGGTCGTTACGTCAAAAGAGGATTCGGGAGGGCAAGACACAGCCTCCGCACCGATTGCGGCACCGCTTCTGCCGTCGAGATGCGGCGCGCGCCGCCAGCGCCCCCCGTCTCCATGACAACGGTCCGGGCGATCCACCTCGTCCTCCGCCATACAAAAACAAAAATAGCGAATTAATTGCGTAATGGTGTGTTGAGATTTTGCATAATGCATCAAAGGGTAGAGTTATTAAAATAATAACTTAAAATCTGGGTCACCAGAACGACCCGGGACGCCCATTAGGCGCTCTCGTAGGCGAAAGCAAGAGTGAACTTGAACTGCATTGCATCAGTATCTGAATCAATTTTGGTCGAGTCAAACGAGGTTAATAGGTTACATTGTGGAATATGAAAACACAAATAGAAAAATGCAAGCCAGTTAACAAAGGTGGAATATTTTATTATTCGGTTAGAATCCGCAATTTAACTTTTATAGTAGTTTGCTTTAGAATAATAGAATGCATGCTGTATAACGTGATGTATTCCGAATAAGTTATGCATTAAAACTAAAAGGGTAGCATATTTTTACTGTTGAATTGAAAAATTTTATACAACAAACGTATTGTGAAATAGTTCTTAAAAGATACGGGTAAAATAGATTTTTCAGTTGATGTATTTGATATATTTATTTATTCCTTATTTTCTTTCTTCAGTTTCGATGTTAACTTCGTCCATTACCAAGCTGAGCATTTATTTTTACACTAGTAACCGCTTGCAATTTCATTTATGTAAGCTTTACGACTATATCCATACTACTTCCATTTACTACTGACAACGAACATTGAAATGTAGAGCTTATTTGAGAAATAGCTTTTGTTAAGTGGCGGAATTCAACATCACAGGAAAAGTACCGATATTAAGAAAATAAATAAATCAGCTTTACGCTGTATCCCACACACCGCAGGGTAGGTAGAAGGAACTTAGTGTTAAGACACTCCGTTCCCCACTTAATCTGCCGAATTCTGGAGGCATTGCCTGTTAAGTGGCAGAACACAAAGCCGCGCATCTCTTCGACACCAGAGCGAATAAATGGAAATATACATTTAAGTAAATATTTCATCTCCTCAAGTGGGGATCGAACCGACCATCAGTCGATTTTACAGTCACACCTTGTGCCCCTGCGTCACAAATGGCTTCAACCAACCGATATTATAATAATAAATAATCATTTCCTCGACTAAAAATCAAACTTACAACCATCCCGTTTTTAGGCAAAGACTGCCCTTATAAGAAACGCCAACCCCAAATTTTATATTTTTTTATTTATACTATATTTAACATTTTTAGTAATGTTACATTATTTTTTTCTTGTATTTTAACTGTATGTTATTATTGTTCTTTATAAAATATGAAAATTTTTGATCTTTTAATTTTTTTTACGGTTATAGAGTAGGCCTATCACGCGTATTTTTTTTCTAAGACCTTCCTTCATTTCTTATGGTTCAGTTGAACTTTTAGAATTATTCGTCGGATATTCCAGAACTTATATATGTATGTTGATTCAAATGTTTATCATGTTCAACATATTTACGAATAGCATTTTATTATTCCTTATATTTAACCGGAACTACGTTTTAAATCTTCAAAATTAATTATAGCGAATATCATGTGCTATCTTATTGTCATTGTTAACTATGAGTTCAGAGAATGAGCATACAAACAGACAGACAAAAATTTAAAATAAAATAAAAAAATTCTGCATTGCTATTTTTTCATACAAACATAAGCAACAACCAAAGGACAAAAAAATGCACCGTAGCAAGAAGAAAAATTTAGAATTTTCTAAGCTCAGTATCAGCTTTTATAACATACGACATAGGTTAATAAAATGCCAAAACCAGCTCATTTATAAAAATTAAATTAAATTAGCTTCACGCTGTATCCCGCACACAGCAGGGTAGGTAGAGGGAACCTAGTGTTAAGACACTCCGTTCCCCACTTTCTGCCGAATTCTGGAGGCATTGCGTGTTGAGTGGCAGAACTCAACGCCGCGCTTAACCACGACACCAGAGCGAAGAAAATGGAAATATAAATTTAAGTACATTTTGCAGTCACACCTCGTGCCGCTGCGCCACGACCGGCCTCAATACCGGCTCATTTATAATACTCTGAAACCGACATTGGCCCTCAAAACACTTCCAACAATCCGACTTGACCAAATCAAACGTTTTAGGGGGTTCTTATAAAATTTTGAATAAAGACAGTTGAACAGATGCCGTTTTTTACATAATTTACTGGAAACTTGGAGAATGGAAGCTATTATATAGTAAATTAATTATTATCACTATAATACTTCATGAATGTGTGAAAAATATAATTTTCTACTCCTACGTTTGACTATACAGTAAGTAAGAGTCACAGGTTCAAATTCTGTCTATAAAAGCTATTAGACTTATACCGTAGTCGTTTTCTTAATTTTAATGCAAGTGTAAATGATCTTAATTTTTCCGAAATTCGAAAAAAGTTCATAAAATAGTTATTTATTAGAAATACACCTAACTTATATATTACAACTCTATACATTATATAAGGCGAACTTTAACTTAGTGTGTTGATAAGTATCAAACGGTAGAAATAGAAAAAGGTTCATATAGAAACTCTTTCTTGGACGAATGAGTTGTATATGTACATATACATATACATACCTTATCCATTAAGGCCCGTATAGTAAATATATTCTTTTATATGTATTTCTATATTAATACCTTTTTTGGAGGCCAGTTTCGGTTTCGGTTCCAGGTTGTGGGTTCGGTACCCACTCGAGGAAATCAAATATTTATTTAATTTTATATTTCCATTTATTCGCTCTGGTGTTGAGGGAAAGCGCGGCGTTGAATTCCGCCACTCAACACACAATCTCCAGAATTCAGCGGAAAGTAGGGAACAGCGTTTCTTAACTCTAGGTTGCCTCTACCTACCCTGCTGTGTTCGTATTATTTTTAACGCTTTTGCTTCACGCTACATCACGCACATAGCAAGATAGGCAGAATGAACTACTTTGCCATTGTGCGGGAACCAACCTGGGAATCGTTACCGTAGGAATGTAATATGTCACATAAAGCAAAAGTGTATATAGTTAAACATATTGTAGAATGCTTAAAATTTTATAAATTTTATGTACATATATATTTTTAATGAAATATTAGCATTTTTTTTTTCGAACTTGAGGTAATTGCTGTTAGCCCTATCGGCCTTTACAGCGACACCGGGTGGGTAGAAAAGAGGGTACTCTGTCCCAGAAGAAATGTAAGCACTACCTGGCTGCTTGAGAGGAGTCGACGACTGTAAGGGCGCCCCCTGCGGGGCTCGAACCTCGGCTTACAATCGTCGAGCGGGCTGGGAATTTTCCCTAAATATTAGCATTCTACACTCCTTCTCTATATACCTTAACGTTGAGTGTACCAAAGTTCGTACTCCTCCGTCCACACAATTTTCGTAAAATGGGGGACAAAAATTTTGCTTCACTTATTAATAAATAGACAGCTCTGGAGAGCTGGGACATAAAATAGCATCACACATCAAACACTAAGTGTTAACGTTGACGTACCGCAAGGCACCGCGAAACTATCTATAGCAATTTACTTAACCCCATTAGTACCAGCGAAGCCAAGCAGCAGTCGGTTGTGACTATATTAGTTAATAGTAAAACATAGGGTCAATGAACTCTAACAATCTACTACACTACTCTACACAGTTAATGTCTAACATGTTTATGATATTTAATTAAATATATTGCTGTCAATACTTTTATTGTAGGACATTAAATAGACCCATATCATATAATATTTATAAATTGTGAATACGTATTTTGATATAATATAAATACACATTACATTTATAAGTAATTAAAATTATATACATGCATCTAACAAAGATGGCGGCAGGCATTCTGCGTACATTAATATTATTGTAATTTTACATACCTCATAAAACATCTTCATGTATTTATTTCCATTTATTGGATATTGACGGCATTACGTGCATTAATATCACTCTTATTTGTTTTAATAATAATCTATTAAAAACTTACCGACGAAGTATTTCAATACAAACAATCGTAAATAGTAAAGCACTTATAACTTATCTGGGTTTGCTCTTCTTACCTTATGCGCAAAATTTGGCTTGTCGATTACGAACACTTATTTTCGTTTGCCTGAAAAATTTAAGACCACGTGGATGCATCCAAGATCGAAGCATTGGCATCTTTTGGATTACGTGATAGTACGTAAGAGAGACCTTAGCGAGATTAACATCACTCGCGTACTGAGGGGTGCCCAGGGATGGACTGATCATCGACTTGTTCGGTCCAAACTTAGGTTACAAT
>JAATLQ010025168.1:0-16140 GCA_013421005.1 Heliconius erato x Heliconius himera
AAAAATGCAAAAAATCATTAGACAAGGTGTGATTGTCAATCAGCTGTCACATCTCTGACTTAAAATATGATTGATTTTAATCGATTAAGGATCTAAATCTTATTTTTTTCATTTTTCTCCACTTCCAGAATGTCAATTAATTTATTATTTGCTATTCTAAAAATAAAAAAAAAATTGTAATTTTTTAGATCACATCTCAATTCTTTACGTGACGGCCCAAAAGTTTCATTCTCCTTTGCGGACGTATGCATTTATTTTGTATGAAGTGATACAATCATAAGTTTGTAATTATTATTTTTTCTATGAATTCTATAATTTTTACTTTTTGGATTTTTTTCTTTATTTGTACTGCAAGTTTTCATTTTTGTTAAATTTCATAACTGTAGGTTCACGGGAAGTATAGGTTTTAATTACGTTGCGAATACGAAATACAATAATAACGATGCATAAACGCTCAAATTTTTTGATTGCGTTGACTTAGAAGCTTGATTTTTTCTGTGCTCCGAGTTCTATTTTATTTGTGTGCTGTGGTCTATAATATTTAACATTAATTTCAGAATACGATATTGAGATAAATGGTCTTGACAGACGGACATACGGAGAACAAAGTGATCCTATAAGAGTTCCATTTTTTCGATTTAAGGTACGGTACGGAACCCTAAAGAGGATTTCTATAAGAACTAATCTTATATTTACATATAAGAATAGTATATGATATCACGTCATTATACCATTGAGCCTTAAAATGAAAAGACAAATAACCAATAATATCTAAGTAGTAAAAAAATCTTTATTTTTAAAATAAGCACTTAGTGTCTTATTCATTATTGAAATAACGTATAATAAAGAAAGAGAGTTTATAAAATAACAATTTAGTAATAAATATAAAACAAACACACCTAAGCAATTCCAACTCTTATAAAAAGTTATGAATTTGACAAACCAAAGAAATCATGTAACATTCATAACCTTACAATAACATAACAAGAAGACAACATATCATTTATCATCTCATGATGAACTTGGCTCGCGTTGACAGACGGATGTCTCTGCAGGTGGAAAATATTAGTGAAAAAAAGAACTCCATACCACCGTAAAGACACACGCCATTCAATGCAATGTGAGGCGATAACAAAATGCACTGTCCGACTCAATTCTGTCAAGTTTATGAGGTATCAATATTTATAAATGTTTTAAATAAAAGTGGAATTCGCGTTTTTAGTGTCGCTTCCTTCGGCGGCCGTTTGAGCGCCGGTCGGTATTAATTTCTATGTAATAGCAATAACTAAGTTTTATATTTATTAGTTTTATGTGTTGGTATTCCTTTTTTGTTTTATGCGAAGCAAAAAATTCTTTGTTCGTTATGTTTAAAGTTTTCCACACAAACGCAAAAAGTAACGGTACTTTATTTATGTTTAAAAAATAATGCTATATTAAATACCCAAAACGATAAATAAATAAAGTAAATAATACAACATTATAAATTTATCTTAAACATGAGTAAAATAATTATCTTTAATGACAATAATACAAAAATGAAAACAATAGACATACTAAAGGAAACGAAACGCTTGGAAAAGAAATTGAAAACAATAAAATATTATTATTATTATGTATTTCTATGTTTCAGAGCTCTTTCTTTCGCTGTATCTTTTTCAGCTTCACGCTGTACCCCGCGTACAGCAGGGTAGGCAGAGGGAACCTAATGTAGTATAGTGTCTGTGTTTTCTTTACATCCTACCGATATACGCTTAAAAATTCTAAATTAATAAGCAAATTTGCTGTTTGCAAATGTATATATTACAATCATATCAGGGTAAAGTAGAGTAAAGAAAGATTGTCCTAAGTTTGTCATGTGAGATCGTAGTATGAATGATGAATTTTTTGGACTTTATGTGGTATTTGTGTCAAAATAGGTTTTTTTTTTCATTTCAGCTTAATTTTTTTAGCTTTTCCACATAGCAAGGTGTAGGGAACCTAGTGTCAAGATTCTCCGTTCTCATTCACCACCTAATTGTGCAATACGAGACATTGCGTGTTAAGCGGCGGAACCCAACGCCACACTTGACTGGTTTTTTTCTCTTATAAAAAAGCATATGGGAAATAACAAAATAACCAAAATCTTTTAATCCACGCGGGCCAAGATAAAATATTAAAACAATATTTTTTTTTCTTTCATGTTTCTTGTAAAACATATAATCTCAGTTATAAGTGAACAACTGTCTTTGTATATACATATATCTTATATGCCTTAACTTGACTAAAAGATAGCTATAGTTTTTAAATCTTTAAAAAAATATTAGTAAATCTAAAAACCAATACTATAAAACAAAAACTCAAAACGTATAGGAAAGCGACGGTTTTGGATTCGATTCCCACTCGAGGGAATGATATATTTAATATTTTTATATATTTTATTTAGGACCTTGAATATATATATTATATATATCTTTGTTTTAGTAATAAGTCTCACCGCGGCATTAGTTTCATCTCTAACACGCAATGCAGAATTCAGCGTAAAGTGGACAACGGAAGTGTTTTAATGGATGTCTTAACCCTAGGTTCCCAGGTTCCCTCTGCCTACCATGCTATTATATGCAACATACAGCGTGAAGCTTAAAAAAATATTTAAAAGGAAACGTCATATCAAACGTTTCTATCGTAGCGACTTAAACCGTGCTAATTGGCCGACTACTAACTATTCTCGATCATATTTTCCGTTACGGTCTAAACGCTACACTTCTTGTATATATTTTTTAATTTATTTACTTTTGATTTCCCTTCTCCAGTATTATCATTATATTTGTAGAGGTTCCTTCTTTTTAACCGACTTCTGTAAAAGGAAGAGTATTATAATTATTAATATATAAAAAAGAGTATTATTAATTTTTTTTATTTTTTTTTATTTGAAAGCTAGTGCTTCCCGTGTGGTTCCATTTTAATTTGGTCCACTTCTAATAATTTTATTCACAAGAGAATCACGTCTTAAATTTGCTTTACGTATGTGCGCGACAAATGGATGAATAACTCAATTTCACGCCAGCCGATTTCGATGATTCTTTATTTATTGGAAAGGATATACTTTGAGGGTAGTTTACGAAAAGTTTGATTAGGTTCTGATTATGGGATCCGGTTAAAGTCGGTTGTTTTTTTTATTTAAAATTATTATATTTCTGTAAGATTCATTTATAATTTGTGAACAAAACTGAAAATGTTTATTTTGATAGCAGGGTAGGACCTAATTTTAAGACGCTCCGTTCCCCACTGAGTGTTGAATGGCGGAACGCAACGCTGGGCTTTTGCCTTGGTGCCAGAACAAAAAAAAATAATAGATAATATTTCATTTCTCCGAGTCACACCTTGTGCCCCTGCGCCACGACGGAATACCATGACTACAATTATTTCTTATTTCTTTTCAGGCTTAAACAGCATTTTAGCCAAGCACGAATTTTAAATTCTAAACTGCATCTAAAAATACACTACAAACATAATGATTTCTAGGAACAAGATCGTAAATATTCCAAAGATATTTTATTCCAGTACAATAGATTTAAACGTTAATATAAAATGCCTCCTAGGACACGCGAGTTCCCGATTCTCAAGTTATGATAATAGCCACTTCTTAACAAGACCCATATAAGATTAATGTTTAATTAGAATCAACAAGTTAACAACTATGAAAGTTGTATTTCAGTCGCACTAATAATAGAAATGAATAAAACTGAACGTGATTTAAGCGTCTGTTCTAAGTAAGTTATGTTAAATAAATGTACATATATTCAGATTTATTTAGCTTTGGTAGCATGTTGATGGTATGGAGTTTTGTTTATTGTTTTTAAAAAGTTATTGTCAAATTGTTCTATTCTAGCTGACCGATCTAAATTCTTAGGTTTTTTTTTAACCAATCGTTCTTCTAAGGTTTTAACTTAACTTAGCTTCACGCTTTATCCCTAGCGGGGTAGTCAGAGAGAACGCAGCGCCAAACGCTACGGTCTCTACATACATCTTTCGCCCCGTCCACTGTCATCAACCTCGTCATACATGCCCGCCGGGGGATCCTCATGCTTTTGTGACCTTCCTCCAGTGTCTTTGATACTGTGTTTTCTAACTTCAACCGACAACCGGGGTCTCCCACAAAAGGTCTAAGGTTTTAATATAAAAAATATTTAGAAAAAATATATCTAGTATGCCTAGAGAACAGGATAAATTAGGTTTCATAAGGCTGACATGAAGCTTTAAATATATGTAATTTCAGAGATGATTTTGTCAATGATCAATAATAAATAAGTTAAATATAATATTATAAGTAATACTTTTACCGGTTGATTTTCAAATGTTGGATATCAATAAATTAATTAAATCGAGCATATAAATCGTATTTATATGCAACACCATAATATTTCCTCAACATTCTGAACAACTGCACGCATGATTGACAGTTCCCGCAATCGTTACAAATTGATAGATTATGAAAACCGCCATTTTGAATATTCTAATTAAATACATAGCTTCCGTCCTCGTTTTAGTACACGTTTATTTAGAGAGTTTGCTAATAATATGTTAATATAGTTTGTTTTAGTTTTATTAAAGCTTCACGCCGTATCCCAGCGTGTTCAGTGTCATAACATATAGCTTTGTTTGTGTCAGAACTTAACCACGTTCTTTATCTTATTACCAAATCTAAATAAAATAAAATAAATAAATTAGTTTCACGCTGTATCCCGCGCACAGCAGGGTAGGCAGAGGGAACCTAGTGTTAAGACACTCCGTTCCCCACTTTCTGCCGAATTCTGGAGGCATTGCGTGTTGGGTGGCAGAACTCAACACCGCGCTTAACCTCGACACCAGAGTGAAGAAATGGAAATATAAATTTAAGTAAATATTTCATCTCCTCGAGTGGGGATCGAACCCACAACCATTCGGTTTTGCAGTCACACCTAGTGCCGCTGCGCCACGACTGGCCTCACCAAATCTAGTAAACAGAAATAATTTATTTCCACTTGTGGGAATCTAACCTACATCTGTCGCATTCACAATCCGACTTTGTGCCACTGGGCTATATATTTATAATTTAAAATTAAAACATAACAAATGGTTAATGGCGTGGCGTTGAGCTCCGCCACTCAACACGCAATGCCTCCGTAACTCGGCGGAAAGTGGGGAACGGACGAACGAACGGGGGGTCTTAACTGATTTTTTTTTCAAATGGTTATTATTTCTTAATCAATAGCCTTCTTATCCTACACTCACTTAAATTTATAGCTTAAAGCATTGCACTACACTTCACTGATAGTCCACTGAGAGAGACAAATTTGTATATAACACATTAAGCCCACTGGGAATCGAACCCACAACCGTCGCGCTTACAATCGAACGATATATTTTATAATTTAAAATTAAATAGATTAACTCTCTATCTTTACTAGCTTAAATCATTTAAATTCACTGAGAGATCACTGAGACGGACACGAGAGACGAGTCACTGTTTTTGCAAAATCACACCGATCGCGATAAAGTTACCGCTGTACTGATGTGACAGGTTGATACGTTCTGGAGCCGGCTTTTGTAGGAATTATAATGGAAGAGATGGAAACAAAAGTGTTATCGTTGCCTAAATTGTTTTTTTTATTAGTATTTTTTTATAATTATCATTTTGTTTTATCTTTAAAATAATGGGGAATATTTTAATAGTGGAACGGAGTGTCTTAACGCTAGGTGCCCTCTGACTGTGCTGTGTGCGGGATACAGCGTGAAGCTGTTGTTTTTAAATATTTTTTTGTTAATTTAATAAAAATAAATTATCGTAAAGATAAAAGTTAAAATTATTAATGTATTAAAACATATTATCTAATTTGTTAAAATAAAAATATATTAATGTTGTTTTAACATATTTCTTTCTGTTTATTCAAGAATAAAAAAATATCAATTTTAATTCCTAATCCTTCAATAGAGCGTAATTTTATAAAATGAATATAAAAATTAATAACAAAATAAGATTATTATTTTAAAATGAACCAGAATTTTTTTCATTTCTTCGCTATGGTGTCGAGGCAAAGCGCGGCGTTGAGTTTCGCCACTCAACACGCAATGCCTCCAGAATTCTTTATATATTATGAGTCCAAAACTTAAATCAAATAGAGGCAGCACTTTAGTGCTACCACATTTCTATATTCTTGTTCTATGCCAAGATCAGTCACGACTGGCAACATTGTTTATGAATTTCGTACCTCGTTAGTGCATTCTTATCTTCTTGCTAATAGCAACACTTATTAAATCGATGTACTACTTTGTTTCCTTTTTATTTATAAGTAAAAAGTAAAATAGGTATATCACAATCAAACAGGAAATCTGATGAAGGTAATAAATGTGTAATTAAAAAAATATTTGTAAGCTCATCTTGTCACCTACTAAAGGTTGTTAGGCTTTGATTAATTGTGGCAACATTCTTACTAACTTTTTTTATTGTATTATATGTTTTTATGAAGAAAATAGTGGTAAAACGCGACGGGTTGAGGATTCGATTCCCACTCGAGGAAATGAAATATTTTATAATTCTATTTCCTCGCTCTGGTAACGAGGCAAAGCGTGGCGTCGAGTTCCGCCACTCAACACGCGATGTCTCCAGCATACGACGGAAAAAAGTCTTAATCTGGACGGAGTATCTTAAATTTAGGTTCCCAGATTCCCTAACCTACCATATATAGCCATTATTTAAACATGTTCTTAAATCAATTATAAGCTATTATACTTTATAGTAAACAATGTTTGTTTATTTCTATAGTATTCAAACATAGAATATAACATTCAATCACTTTTGACCTGTAACCTTAATGTTGTCGACAAAAACAATAAATTCTGTATGGGCGCAAACGGAATGCGAAGTGAGAAATTTCTGATAACGCACAGTAACTAGATCCTTGTTATGATAAGACAGAAATACATTTGTATTGAATATTTGTATAAAACTTAGTAAAAATTTGTTTTTTTTTGTTTTAGATCTATGGCTGGCCATATTTGTTCCCGATTGCTAAGGAAGGGTTATTATACAAGGTGATTAAGTCATTTTTTTCTCGACTAGGAAGCGGGGTGGGAGGTGAAAATTTAATGTCAAAACATTCCGTTCTACGTTTTCCGTACAAATTCTGCATATTGGTTGGTGTCCAAAACAAGAAACGTTTTTGTTTTATATTATAAATGAAGACCTAAACGCGGCTTCGCTCGCTTAAATTTATTTTTATAATATAGCCAAAAAATTATATTATTTAAAAACATATTTATTTTGAATAAAATGTCTTATTTAATACCAAAACCTTTAAGAATATATAACTAACTTTCATGTTAATCGGTTGAGCAGTCTTGGAGAGAAAGCGTAACAAACAAACATTCACATTTATAATATTACGTATTGAGTGGCAGAACTCAACGCCAAGCCTGGTGCCAGAGTGAAGAAATGAAAATATTAATAAATAATAATTAATTTTCTCGAGTTGGGATCGAACCCGCAACCGACGCGTTACAGTCACACCCTTGAGCCCCTGCGCCACGACGGCCTCAATTAATCATATTAATATGGTATTATAACCAACACACAGTTTCAAAATACATTCCGTTCAGCGCT
This sequence comes from Heliconius erato x Heliconius himera, assembly GCA_013421005.1. NCBI lineage: Eukaryota > Metazoa > Arthropoda > Insecta > Lepidoptera > Nymphalidae > Heliconius > Heliconius erato x Heliconius himera. The sequence continues at coordinate 7,619 of JAATLQ010025168.1, forward strand.
TCTCACGACCACGCACAAAATGAAATTAAAAAGTTATGTTTTTTTTTAATGGACTTTATTGCAGTTTACCTGGACTGGTCTTGGCAGCGTGTTGAAAAAGGAACGATATTTCATAACTTGGAAATGTTATGAAATATCGTTAGTTTTTATATTTCCGCCCATGGCTGGCATCGAATGACAATCTATCAAAATTTAAAGTTTATTTGCCACTGCTACCTGTAGTAAAACTAAAAATTATAATTTTAAAAACTAAAAAAAATTTAAATATACATTTAATATATTTTTTTTAATTTGAAAAGATTGAACCAACAACCACTGTGATTTATTACCTATACAATAAATCTTCGCTCGGGGAAATGATTTTTTGTCATTTGACCGATCTGGTAAATGCAAATTGCAGTATTGAATTTTACCATTCAACACGAAGTATCTCGATTCATGGGGAAAACGGAGTGTCTTGACACTAGATCTGCCTAGCATGCTATAAGCGGGATAAAGCATGAAGCTGAAAAAAAAAGATATAACCATAACCGATATAAACATAACCAACTAACGTGTAAAACCACACACGAAGTGAAGAATATAAGTAACGATACTCAAAGACAAAAACAAAATAATAATTGTTACCAATTACTTCAATAAAAGCAATTATTTCAGATCTTCAACTCTTAACTGACATACGAGACTTTTTATTTTAAATTATTTAGTAATGCTGGTAATATGTTTTACAATCGATGTCGATATATTCCTTTACCGCCATACCACATGGCGGTAAAAACGAGAAAATATATCGATAAATGATCAACGAAACGCCACAGTATCTGAGACGTCCAAACTTTTTGTGTATTATACAATTACTGTATAAGGAATTTGGAGGCTGTAATTAGAGTCTTTTAATGATCAAAACCGAATAGACTTTAAAATCCTATCAATTTTAATATGAAGGTGACCTAAATAATTAAGTGCTTATTAGTTATTTTTAACTGACTCAAATAAAAGAGGATGTAGTGGTGGGTTCGATTCCTAGATATGAGAGTAAATTATTTTTTGTTAAGTCGCTCTGGTGTCGTGACAAGGCGCGACGTTAAGTTCCGCCACTCAACAGGCAATGTCTCGGAAATTGGGGGACAGAATGTCTTAGCACTAGGTTCTGCCCATTTTGCCACATGAGGGATGCATCGTGTAGCTAAAGAAATTTTAGAACGATCGTATTTGATCATTTGAATTCACAAATTAATTTAAGTTTAACTTTTACAAATCTCAAATTGCTGGGTGTCAGTATATTTTTTCCTTCGTCACTTTTAATATATATAAAATAAATAAATAAAAAAAAATGCAATGGGTTCCGTCTGCCTACACAGCAGGCTAGACAGAGGAACCTAGTGTTAAGACACTCCATTCCCCACTTTCCGCCCAATTCTCGAGACATTGAGTGTTGAATAGCGAAATTAAACTCCGCGCTTTGCCTCGATACCAGAGAGAAGAAATGAAAATACAAATTTAAATAAATATTTCATTTCTCCGAGTGGGGATCGAATCCACTACCTGTCGCATTTACAGTCACACTTTGTAGCCTTGCGCCATGACTGGCCTCATAAAATATGATGTTTTTTTATTTCATTGATTGCAATCTGCTCTTATAGACAGACATACCTACCTACCTATATAGGTATATTTTTTTGGCTGAAAGTAACGAAAAAAATTAATCACTATCGAGAATAGCTGATCTTAAATTAATATTTCCATTTCTTCGCTCTGGTGTTGAGGCAAAACGCGGCGTTGAGTTCTGCCACTCAACACGCAATGCCTCCAGAATTCGGCAGAAAGTGGGGAACGGAGTGTCTTAACTGGGTTCCCTCTGCCTACCCTGCTGTGTGCGGGATACAGCGTGAGGCTGATAAAAAAAGTAGCTGATCTTCATTTCCGGTTATAATGTTCTATACATTTATATAGAAGTTTGTAGCTTATTTGTTGTTATAGTTAGTTAGTTATATGAATGTATCTGCGACTGCAATACAATGAAAAGCACGACATGATATCAGCGATCATTATCAAATATGATAATATCTCTTGAATATTGCTTTGGTGTAATTGAAATTAGTACAGTAGATATATTTTTAGCTTCATATTGTATTTTGCACATAGCAGAGTAGGCAGAGGGAACCTAGTGTTAGGACACTTCGTTCCCAACTTTCCTCTGTGCTTGAGGCATTGCATGTTGACTGACCGACTGACGATTTTCTTTTTACTTAGATAAGAATATTTATTATGATTTATTATTTCTTGTTATTAATTATACAGCGATATTAATAATAAGGCCGTCAAAGCAATGGTCATGGGTTCGATCCCCAATAGAAGCAATAAATTAATTTAATTGTTATTAAGGCACGGCGCGACATTTAGTTCCACCAAACTATTCCGCTAAACTCGTCTATATAAAATATCTAGAATTCCATCAAAAACAGAGAACCTAGTGTCTCAACACTAAGTTGCTAGAGATAACCAATCTTACAACGCGGGATAATGCGTGAAGAAAAAAAAATATTATTAATAGCGGGCTCGGCCACCCAATACACAATGTCGTCAATTTCAAAAAAGACTTGTATAAACAGCAATATACATGCAACGACGGTACCACAAAATAATTACTACCAATATTATAGTACTTAGTCCTACGTGAAAATATGACCAAAAGGCATAATCGATCCAAGAGTAAACTTAGTACTTATTTTTCCGAGCGTGAGAACGTTTTTTAATCGACTTCTGTAAGAAAAGGAGATTGTCAAATCGACTGTATTTTTTTTATGTTTGTTATCTCAGAACTTTTGACTGTGTGAACCGATTTTGATGATTTTTTTTTAATTTGAAAGCTAGTGCTTTCCGTGTGGTCCCATTATTTTGGTCCAATTCTGACAATAGTATCTATGAGAAAATCACATAAATCTCAAATTTGCATTAAGTATGTGCGCGACAAATGGAGGAATAACTCAATATCAAGGCTACCGATTTCGACGATTCTTTTTGTATTGGAAAGAATACATTTCAAGGGTAATTTGATTAGAATTTGGTTAGGTACTGATTATGGAATCTCGTTGATATCGGTTTTTAATGTTAAAAAAATATTTTTTATTTAATACAAAAATTGTTGAATTGAAGTTATAATACGCCACATTGTTAGGCAGTGGGCATGTACTGGATTCAATCGAGTAATTTCTTGTATTATTAATACTTTTGAACCAATACTCGTGTACTATTACTAAGAAATATTATATTTTTTGATGACGAGGCCATCGTGGTCGAAACACAATAACCAAGTATATGCAAGCGTTGGGACTGCTGCACGTAATATCTCAACTTCAGACGGAACGCGGAGAAAGAGGGCCTTGACACTAGCTTCTCATTGTCTATTACTAATTATCAAGCAGCGGAATAAGAAAAAAAAACCATCAAAATCAATATCTAATCCAAAACATTATTAAGCATAGACTTATAATAAACTATTGTATTCATATTGCACGATAAGATTACAATTGCGATAGCGGTTCGACATACCGGCCGGTGTTCCCGAAGTGCTTGTCGCGGTCCCATTGTACCTGTTCGGAGTCGTGGGTAACATGTCCTGTACTACAGGATTGTGGGCAATTTATTGTGTGCTAATTTTGGTGTATGTTGACACGTCTAATTTTCGATTTATTTTGTATTTACTTATTTGGAAAACGTATAGAAATGTGAACGTAGCGGGACTCGAACCCGCGCCTCCTGGAAATCGACTCGAGGTCCGGACCTGGTCGGTTTCCAGCATCGCGCATCCACATGACATTCTAAAAAAATGAGAATTCTTATTACTAAAAGTATAAAAAAAGAAATAAAAAACACAGTTTTTTTCTTAATAAAATAATTGTGTATATTTGAAGTATATATTTTTTTTATTAACTTTTTTTATTATTTAGCGCGCGACATACGCCTAAATTGTTCAACAGCGCTCAGTGTCCACTAGCACCATGTGGGTATATGTAGTAACTTATCTCGCCTTGTAATCTGACGTGGAATCTGTCCACCGTAATCATAACAATAACAAATTTAATACTATAACATATAATATATTTCTTATTTTGATATATTTTCCGCATCCAGTAGCAGGTAGAGAGAAAACATAATGATGAATCACCCTGTTATTACTATACAGAGACAAAGGCATAACTGGTAACGGAATAGAGTTGGGCGCTGTAAAAATCACATTGTCTTATGAACAAGTCATTTAAATATTTTTCCAGGGTCCCATACTCCTAAAGAAAAGACAGATCCCTTATATGGTTTCAGTGTTGTCCGTCCGTCTGTCCGTCTGTATTTTCTTTCTCAAAAACGTATATAAGTACCAAGTGGATTTAATATTAAATACTTAGATCCACACTCCTTCGGAGCTGAGAATAAATCTTTCTTCTAACGCCCAATATTAATAATCTATCTCCTACGTCAATCTTCGATTGTTCCATATATCTATCCTATCTAGAGATTGGATAGATGTATGGAACAATCGAAGATTGACGTAGGAGATAGATTATTAATATTGGGCATAAGTCAACCTAGTTAAAAACTAAGTTTTAAATACTTTAGTTTTACAGCAAATTTTGACTTTCGCGATTTTGACAGCGTAATCAAGAGTTACAGGGTACTTCGCGTTAATCTAGTATCATGTAAATTGGCAAGAAGCATTTAAAGTACAAATAAAGGAAAAAAATTGAAAATTGATAAATTATAGATCAGAATAAAACTATTAAAATTAACATTTGTAGAGTATGAGCAGAGGCTACCTAGTACTTTCCCACATCTCTCTGAATTATGAGAAATTGCTTGATGATTGGTGGAACTCAACGCCGCGGTTTTAGTATAATAATACCCCCGATTTAGTATAATATCGAACCCATACAATCGGCGCCTAAAAATTCCACTACGTTTACAGTAACAAAAATTTTACGTGCATTCCCATTTTAAGTCCACATAAACAGGCGACAACCTAATATAATATATTAAAAAAATCATAAAAAATAAAACTATTATATAATATAAGAATACGCTACATACATCTTAAGAAGAATTAAATAATCTGAGCCGCCAGCGCCAGTGCCAACTCACGTTGTGTGGATACTTGTCGTATTATACTTATCGCTGAATATAATCTGACGTTGAAGGCACTTATCCACTGCTATGCAATATTTATTATAATGTATATTGTATATACTAAATTTGTTGTTTATCGACACTGTTTGTATGTCTGCACGTTTGTTACGTTATTAGGCAAAAACGATAGAGAGAATTTTGCTTAATTTGGTCAGATAGAGAACTTTTTTTGATATACCTATAATATGTATTACTACAATAATTTAAAAGAAGCTATGCTTTTTTAATTTGGATTTATTAAATTAAAGTTCAGCTTCACGCTGTATCCCGCACACAGCAGGGTAGGCAGAGGGAACCTAGTGTTAAGACACTCCGTTCCCCACTTTCTGCCAAATTCTGGAGGCATTGCGTGTTGAGTGGCAGAACTCAGAACTCAGTTTTTTTTTTTAAATTAAAGATGCTAGTCGTGGCGCAGGGGCACAAGCGTGAGACTGTAAATGCGACAGGTTGTGGGTTCGATTCCCACTAAAGGAAATGAAATTAAATATATATTAATTAAATATATTTAATATTCTACTTCGCTCTGGTAACAAATAAACAGCAGCGTTGAGATCCACCACTCAACACGCAATGTCTTCAGAATTCAGAGGAAAGTGGGGAAAGAAAATGTCTTACTAAATTCCCAAATCTCTTTTTACACTGTATGTAAAAAGAAAGTGACCCTTTCCCTTTGAATTGGCTCTAAAGCCATTGCGAGCTATAAACAATTTTAACGTCACCGTCTTATATATTCTTATACAAACCGCAAACTGAAATACTGTACTTAGAAATTTTAAATTTCGCATGTAACTTGTTAGGGAGTACAGCAGAGCACTAAGAGAGGATTTGTCGAAATTTATACGGAAACGGAAAAGGAACAAAATTTTCCATTTTCTTTCAATATAAAATATTGAAATTGTGATAACAATTATATACATACATATATCTAAAGAAAATCACAGGACTCTTAACCTTATACGTCGTGAGAAAATATGCTTGTATTTACTAATGCGATAAGAAAAAGGATAACGTCGTAGAAATATATAATCTAAAACTGGATCTAAAATGGCATTTCTCTTCCTTGGCATTCGTTAAAATATATATGTATGGGTGTATGTAGAATAAGTAATTTATCCTTTCAAAATGTAGGTTGTGGGTTCGATGCCCGTTGGGATATCGAATTGTTTATATTTCCCCGTAGACAAGACAAAGTGTTGCGTTGAGTTCCGCCACTCAAAGTTACTTATTAAGTGCGAAAATTGTAAATTAGAATTTTCGTCAAAAAAAAATATTTAAGAAACAAAACAGAATCAGAGGCAGATTGTAGCGCACGCATGGGTTGGATCCTCGATGAAATGAAATATTTATTCAGTTCAGCTTCACGCTGTAGGGATACAGCGTGAAGCACACAACAGGGTAGGCAGAGGGAATCTAGTGATAAAACACTCTGTTCCCCACTTTCTGCCGAATTCTGGAGGCATTGCGTGTTGAGTGGCAGAACTCAACGCCGCGCTTAACCTCGACACCAAAGCGAAGAAATGGAAATATAAATTTAAGTAAATATTTAATATTTTCATTTTCTCGCTCTAATAACAAGGCAAGGCGATGCCACTTAAAATTTTAAAATATGTGTGTGTGAAAATTTCGTGACAGTCTTTCCATTCACTTGCTCCTTTCTGCCATTTCTTAAGAAGAATAGAAATGGCTAGTTTCGCCCACAACAGGGTAAACAGTTTAGAAGCCTAGTGTCAAAACATTCCGTTATCCTACTTTAAAAAAATCAAAAAAAAATATATAAAAAATGTGTTAAATCAATCGTTTCTTTGGCAAATGCGCATAAAATCCATCTCGTCTAACAAACAAAACCATTACAACCTTATTTAATATGCTGTCAGTACATATTACGGTACAACAGTTAATTATAGAAGATATCGGTGCACAGTATATTACAATATACGGAATGAAATCTCATATACAATTTTATTATTCACTTATTACTTTAATAATACTGTCAAAATGTTTACTATGGCATTAATGTCGCGGCTTAGTACAAATTAAGATTTTTATTACTTTTTATTTCTTATGGGGCTTCGGAATAGCTTGGAAAATTTAATTTGCTTTGTAGGTTAGCTAAAGAGATCTTAGAAGCTGAATTATAGAATATTCTAAATACATATGTTTAGTTATCTCGATAGATTTAATTATTTCGAGGCCAGTCGTGGTGGACTGGAAACGTGACAGATTGTAGGTTCAATTCTCATTTGAGGAAATGAATTATTAAATATACTCAGGCCAGTCGTGGCGCAGCGGCACAAAGTGTGACTGTAAAACCGACTGGTTGTGGGTTTGATCCCCATTCGAGGAGATGAAATATTTACTTAAATTTATATTTCCATTTCTTCGTTCTGGTGTCGAGGCAAAGCGCAGCGTTGAATTTTGCCACTCAACACGCAATGCCTCCAGAAACCGGCAGAAAGTAAACACTAGGTTCCCTCTGCCTACCCTGCTGTGTGCGGGATACAGCGTGAAGCTGATTTAATTTTTTATTTTTTATTTTAATTATTAAATATTTTATTTCCTCGCTCTAGTATCGAGCAAACCTCAGCGTTCCGCCAATCAATATGCAATGTCTCTAAAATTCGGAAAGTGGGGGACGAAAGTGTCTTAATAGGAATGGAGTGTCTTAACACTAGGTTCCCAGTTTCCCTGTGTTTATCCTAGTATGTTTGGGGGAGGTGAAGCCAAAAAAAATAATTTGGTTTCGTGTCCTAAAATATACATTTTTGTGGTTATGTACACGGAAATCCCAAAATATTAAAAATTATTGTAATTTGTATGTATATAAATAAGTAACAGTACTCTTTTGGCTCATTTTAACTAGGAGGGGAGTTAGCTTTGATCGCAGGTTCACTGGGTTACGATAAAACTGTTAGTAAAATAAAAAATGTCCTAAACTTTCTCGATAATCGGACTATCGAAATTAAAAACAATTCAAACCAGTAGTTCCTGAGATAAGCACGAACAACCAAACAAAATCTTCAGCTTTACAATATTATTACATAGACAGTATAGATTCACGAAACTTCCTTATGCAAACTATTGCAACTGTTTCTGTCTGTATAAAAAACTAGAGGGCGCGCGCGGCTTCGCCCGCTTATTAGGAGTAAATTCTAAAAAACCACGAAACACATGTCCAATAAAATATTTTTAACAGTCTGAATTTAATTTTTTATAAAAATCGGTGGCAATTTAAAGATTTTTCCATATAAACTTTCAACCCCTTATTTGAACCCTTAGGGGGTGAATTCTTAAAAACCATGAAACACGTGTTCAATGAAATATTTTTAAGTGTCTGAATTTCAAAT
>JAATLQ010025177.1:4969-23338 GCA_013421005.1 Heliconius erato x Heliconius himera
ACATAGACGTCATAACCTGCGATCCACTGACTTTTTTGTTCACACGTGACTTTCCTGTAGAAGTAGACTTTAGCAATGGAGAAATACGCTTAAGTACGCTCTTCTCTTCTGGCTTCTTAATCGATCCTATTTATAAGTGTAAGATGACATACTATGCCATCTTATACTCACGTTTTGTATGTCATCTTACCCAATAGATATGTGAATTTAATTGTAACAGTTGTGACTAAAGTTTATGGATAAGAATGCGCTTTTAGCGTTAGTTGTGTCATATAATAAGCCTATTTTACATTAAGAATTCCTTCAAGTAGAAAATCCTTGCCTTACGTGTATTTTCACCACCAAGCAAAAGCGAAAGAAAAATTTTCTGCTATTCAAAATTACAAAAACATGAACTACTTGCCAATCTGCGTTTACCTTCCGTCATAATGAATTTGAATACTAGCGCTATCTAAAGACACTCTCTAAAACGTCATAAGCTCACACTTAGCGCAAATATTTAAATCAATATTGGCAGTGTGTCATCTTATCTACGTATGCCATCTTAAGCACAATTCCCCTATATCTTGCAAAAATAAATATCCACGTGAAAAGTAAATATTGTATTACAATATAATATGTTTAAGCACTTTTCAATCTATTTATAAAATGCATCATGGCTACAATATTTTTGTTGAATTATTCAGTTCAATAGTCTGTAATGGATTAACTCAGCGCTTGAAATGACAATACTTATATATTGTAAAATGTCAAGCACGTTGGAGAAAGAGGAATAACAAGAGATTTGTAACATACTCATTATCTCAATTCTTCAATATACAATATAAATATTGGCTTTCATTATAAGTATAAATGTGGGTGTGTTTTTGACTTGTGAAAATGAGTTATTTTCACATACCTGCTCTGATGAGAGCCATGAGCTGAGTTCCGCCACTCAATATGTAATTGGAATTCAGGATCATATTGGAGCACGGAGTGTGTTCATACTAGTTCCTCTGTACATAGAAGCGGGAGTAATTAAATATATTAATTAAGTACTAGCGGCTCGCCCGCGGCTTCGCCCGCTTAAAATACATGATTATTGATTTAATAAGCAGAATTGATTGACAACTATAATAACTTCTAAAATGATTTTTTTACGACATTATCGTCAAAGAATTTTTGATTGTTTTAAATAAAAAAATACGACCATTGGTGATATTTGATATTTATAAAATATACATAAAGCTAATTATTTATTACACGTATATATTTTTGTAACTTTATGTTCTTTTTATCTATATAATATACTCTGTTAAATGTGCTGATGTCAGTGAATAATTTAATTTACTCATTCAGAAACAGCCTTAAATGTTAAATTATTGATTTGAAGGATTCATAATATTCTTTGTAAAATAACTGTAATAATTGCATATTAACTCCTGTACAGTTTTTAAATTAGTTACATATATTATATGAACGAACCAACCAAAAGATCTTTGTATTTACTTGATATTTCTTTCAAAGTACTATGATAAACTATCATTCATACTTAACCCTACAAGGCCCCTACTGCCATATGTGGGACTTTTGTTGATCCTATGGCTCTAACAATATTAGATACGACACCTCTACACGTCTCTATAGAAAGGTGAGATAATTACCAAATGTATAACACGAAACATTGTTTTAAAATTAAAATATCATGCATTTTTTTTATAAATATATATAAAGAAACTTAAACCATGTAGAAAAAAACCAGCCAAGTTGGAGTCGGATTCGTACTTTAAGTGTTCCCTACCACTATTTATAAAAATAACAAAAAAATGTCGGTTATATGGGACCTTTACTTATTTATTTTATTCTGTTTATTAGTATTTTTTGCAATAGTGGCAACAAAAAAGATCATGATCCGTGAAAAATTCAACTTTCTCACTATCCTGGATCTTGAGATACAGTCTGGTGACAGAAGTACAGACAGAGGAGGATAGGATCCCGTTTTACCCTATATTTTAGTTATGGTAACTTTATACACTTATACACGTGTGACTCTTATAGAAGAGACTATAACTAGCTTATATTCGGCTACTTCTACTTTATTTTCATTCTCAATTAGTGCATCACACTTTAAATATGTTAAAATTTATTCTATTTTCGCACATTGTAAAGTTTTATTTTGTTTCAGGGGAACATCCGGCAGCAATGCAACAAGGCAGTGCAAAATCATGTCTAGATTTTTCAGTTACAATATATTTTACGTTATTAATTTTATGCTCTATTTTCTTCTCAGATCATTTACAATTTGGCACTTAGTTAAATTGATTGACATAAAAGTTATATAAATCATACGTAACCGGTTATTTACATTAATTCTATATATATATATATATATATATATATATATATATATATATATATATGCATACAACATTTTATTATGTTAAAATATTTCACAACGTTCAAATATTTTAACAAAATATATTGGTTTTTGTACTTTTAAAGCAAACAAACGACGATGAGTTTACAAACGAGTTTGATGGTCTTCAATGTTTGAAATAATGGAATGTAAAATTTTATTAATATACTACGGCAAAATGATGTTTTTTGACGCACAAAACTTTAGATATATTCAAAAACAATGGATGTACTCCTTCTTCTTCTCCCGTATTTACATCGAACAATGTGTCACAATTTTTCATATGCTAGTATTACGATTTTGATACATCGTAATATATGACGTAATATTGATATTCTTATTTAAATAAATATAAATATATTAAGAATAGTGTAAGAAGGTGTAACTATGCATGAAATAAAAAAAAGAGAATAATATTTAAATAGTAAATAAAGTACCTATTATAATTGTGTTTTCCCTTGTATATATTTATAATATTTTTTTAATATATTACCGTTTTCTGCTCCTAATATAGAATTTTCTCATAAACTTATATAAGAGTACTTATAAGAACTTTTTAAATGTTTATCCCCAAATTGACAAAATTGTGATTTATTTTACCGTATTACGAAAAAACTAAAAATTCATTTACATTATCTTCTGATGCTAATTATGTACAATGGAATATTTCAGAATTAGTAGGTATGATAGGTAAAAAAATTAAAAACAAATATATACATATATATATAATTGTAAACAATATTAATGTTATATTAATAACACAATATAAAATTTACTGTCATAATTTCATAATTTATCGTTTGACTTCTTACTAAGCTTTAAATTATATATTTTTTGTCGCCGTTTCGTCCAAAATTAAAAAAAATATAAGTTTTGAAATATTATTATTAACTTAATAATAAATTAAATTTACTTTTATAAGTAAACAATGCTCGATTTTAAGATATTGTAATTAGAATATTTGGCGAAAATATCTTAACATCGACAGCTGATAATAAATTGGCAAAAAAGAAAAACGTGTTAACGAACTGAGATGAACGAAAGCCGATAAATCACAATCCAATTACTAAGTAATGAGCGGATGAAGAATGTTTTTACAGATATTGTTTCTAAATTTCCTGAAAATGTACTTTGCCTTGCAAAAAATATATTGACACTTCCATGCTTAGGCTGTTTATATCCAATAATAGTTTAGCTAAGCGAAACCACAGTAAAGAGACTGATTGGCTGACATATCCTACAAGAAGATCGCATCTCCACAGCATTTTCTTTCTTTCTTCTTATGTAATACCCACGTTTCAGTAACAGCATTCAGGCAGACTCCGAAGATACTTGTGGTAGGTTGCTTTTAGACAGGAGGATAATTGGGAATCACTTAAAACCAAGTTTGATAATTACCAAAGCCTCATGCAAAACTATGGCAAAATAAAGATTCAAAAAATAAATTTTGAAATTATTAACTTCCATTAAATTGTAACCAGAAACACCCAACAGAAAATATTTTTTCTGTATAAAATGATTGAGTATCAAAAATTTCATATGGTACTTTCGTACAAAAGGCTATCGACGCTTAACTTGCAATATGGTAAATAAAAATATATGATAGTTTTCAATTAAAGCTGCGAAATATTGCTTATATTTTGTTTTTATTTGTAGTTGTACTTTATATAAAGTAATCATAACATATTTAGCAATAGGACTTACATGACATAGGGTGATTTAAAAAAACTACTGGACAAGCGCGAGTCGAGCTCGCCCACCGAGCGGAGGGTTCCGTTAAAAGTCAGAGGTCTCGAGCTTTTTCTGAAATTCAAGCTTAGCTTAGCCAGAGCCCTTTTCGATATCCTACTTGAACTAGCAGCCTTAATACCGAATTTTGCCCCCCTTTAAAGCCCTTTTAGGATTTAACCACAAATGCATAATTTTCACGCTTTTCCTGAACTAGTACTACCTGTAGATGCTAGCTGCCAAATTTCATAATTCTAGGTCAACCGGAAGTACCCTATTAATTTCGATTCCCTTCGTGGCGTCGAAATATGCGTATTTTGCGATATAAACGGCCAAATCTTTTCTTAAGTAAATGTAGAAATACGATTTTTTCAGGAAATCATGGGACCATAGGATCTTAGTATATGATTTGCATTTCAACTCGATATTTCCAAGCTTTCTTAAGATAAAGGCTCTTGACAGACATAGATAGAAGAAATACAGACGTATTTCTTCTATCGACGTATATGTAGACGTATGTCTGTCGGACGGACAACAAATTGATCTAATAACTTCTTTTCTTCCTTAAATGGTACGCAACCCTAAAAAACATGTCTTGGCACAAATGCTTTATTTTATTATATACATATAAATATAAAAAAAAGTCTCAAATAAAAGAGAAGATAATAAAACTATAAAAATAACAGTAAAACAAATAAATTTGTGTTTCTTGAATAACGTTTCTTTTCTATTAAAACGACTACATCTCCTACTTACCTGCATCTGTAGAGATCGTAATGTAGGAATATATCACTATCGCAACATTTTTGTCACTCACCATTCAAATCACAATGCTCTGTATGGACTAAAAAAAATACCTAAAATTTCATAACACAATTAACAAATGTATATATATTTTTATATTTTTGTGGTTCCGTATCTCAAAAGGACAAAATGTAAACCTTCGTAACCAATTTTTGTCAAGATTGCGTGAAGGTATTAAACTAAAATTAATATTAAATATTGAGGTCTACCGTTTCTTGGAGCACAGAAAAATCTTACTTCTATTCTATTGAACTTACTCAAAAGATACTCCTACGTGCATATATGCATCTTATCTGCCGCATTTTGTATAAAAATATATAGGTTTTTTCCGTGGCCCTAAAGATATGAAATTTGGTATGAAATGATAACTTACAATTGAAATAAAGAAAAAATCCGAAAAGTAAAAAATTATACACATTTCATAGAAAAAAATATTACAAACTTATATTTGTAGTTTATTTCATACAAAATAATGGGGCGTATGTCACAATTTTTATAAGTTATACTTTTCGTTGACCTACAAACCTGAAATTAGTATGGAGCCCTCGGTGGACGAGTCCGACTCGCACTTGACCGGACCATACCGACTTGAAGGATTAGACGAACCCTTTAAAAGTTCATGTTCGATGTGGGTGTATATATTAAATATTAAATACTTCAAAGTAAATATCAGCAAAACTTTAATAATTTTTGTCAATTACTTGAAAATTACTGTTTAATGACTGTATAATATTTTCGTTAATGTTCTTTAATACGAATAAATTGTACAATTTTTTTTGAAAAGAATGTAAATAATTACAAAATAGAACTCTTTTATAAAGTTATTTGAGTTTTCTTTATAACCTTTTCGCTACTATAAGAACATCTCGTGGGATAAGATTTAAGACATTATGTAAATTTTATTTCACCCCAAAGCATTAACAAAGTTATATCTAAAAAAAAGTAAATAAGAAAGAAAATATAGCTTTCTGGTTCTTCTAATAGAAATATTCCTTTTCCTTGTTACACAAGTATGAATGAAAATGAATGAATGAATGAATAATAATATTTACGCATAAATATTTCTATCACTTTTAGTTGGGTTTAATCAGAGGTTCCTTAAATTTATTTAATATGAAATTTATCATCACATTATCGTCCTCCTTTATATTTTGTTATTTACGGCTCCACCTCTGTGGTGAGATGGAAACAATTAAAGAGTTTTGTCGAATATCAATCATATGATTATATTTTAAGTGTTTGAGTCTTAGTAAGATTCCCTTCCTAAAATGTGAGTCCTCAGTCTTCTGAAAATATATAACGGGTACGTTAGCAATTTATTCCGCGTTGTTGTAGCGAAAATTTTCCTTAATGAGATACCAATTAATCTACTTTATAAATTTGCTAATTAATGCTTAAATAATATGAGGAAAAATATTTATAATTCTATAACTAGATTGTGATTGATAAAATAATAAAATCTTATTATTTTTATATATTTGAATATTACATTAGATTTTTTACTTAATTTTAATTTTAAATGAAGTAATGTCAAATTAGGTCAGGAGTTAGCAAGTAATATTTTGGCACTCACTCGTTATGAACTTCTGTAACCACATTATAAGAGATGTGCATAAAGTATTTTTTTTTTTATTTTAATGACAAAATTATTATATATGAATATTGAACAACTATACCAAATGTGAATGAACAAAACAGGGGCACAAGCATGCGACTATATATGCGACAGCTGGGGTTTGATTTCCATTCGAGGAAATGTATATTTAATATTTACATTTTTGCTCTGGTAACGAGGCAAAGCTTGGTGTTCAGTTCAGTCATTCAACAAGCAATGATTTCAGAATTCAAGTGGGCAACGAAAGTGTCTTAATGGGAACGTGGTGTCCTAACGTTAGCTTTCCAGGTTCCATCTGCCTACACTGCTATGTTCGGAATAAAGCATGAAACTAAGAAAAAATAATGAACAAATTTACCTCTTTGAAAGATAAAGGACGGTGTAGAGTTTCACCACTAAACACGCAGAGTCTCAAGAAGTGAATGGAAATTGGGAAATGGAGTGTCTTTACACTAAAGTGAATGTACAAAATAAAAGCCTTTTTCTCTTCATTAGCTGTGGTTTAAAGCTCCTACTTTCACAACTATCTACAATTTACATACATTAAATTTAGTTAGACAACGAAATTCGACGGACAACTTTGTCTAACCAGACGAGAGTCAGAGCGTATAATAAAAAAATATCACTTACTACATTGGTGCTTCATTGTTTTTTGTTATTTTTGGCAAGGATTTGAAATTCCACCAAATTGAAATTGAATGCCACTGTCGCTTAGATTGCAATGGTTCATAAAATTTAATCCCAAATAATTTTCCCAAATTCAAATTCAATTGCTCAATTTGTTTTCCAAATAACAATAAAATTTATCCCTATACAAATTTTGAAAGAAAATATACGTACATTTTGCACTTAAAGTGAGTAAATTTGTTATTATAATAATATAGCATTCCATCCAATACTATTTTAATTTACACGAGCGAAGCTTGGCATAGCGTAGAAATAAATTCATTTTTTATTCATAGGACAGGGATCCCACGAGACAAAGTACATTAGAATTAAAATAAGAGAAAGAACTCATAGATTTTATAGATGTATTATATTTTTAAAATATCGGCCCGAACGCAACTTCAAAAACCTGAACGTTTATTTATTTATTTAATATTATTTATCTTTATTCGAGAAAAAATGCTTGACTATTTTTGTATGGTTATCTATACTATTATACACTAAATACATAGTAATTTAAATGTATTCAAACTTTATTTACGTTTGTTCGCAAAAAAAGGAGAAAAATGTTGCGTTGTTTCTTTTACATTTCAGGGCGGTAGGTGCCCGGTAAAGTCGGATTTTCCAGTGTAAATTTCGTGATATTAGAATAAAAAGTAGACTTTATGCTGCTCTACAAGTTCGTCTATCTTCTACTGAGACTTCCATAATATCGGCTCAGCAAAGACAGACAGTTTTTTTTTGTGTATTGCTATCATGTAAATAACTATACGAACTTAAAAATGTTATAAATTTTTTTTAAAAAAAACAAGCGAAATATTTAATAAGGGTTCAAAGTCGGGACCTTTTCTTCAAGTGTTTCTTATGAAGATATATTATTGAAACTCTTGTTGTCATTTTTAATCACTATGTTTCTTTAATTACAATGCACTTAACTGATCACTACTGCGAAAACATATTTTGCTCTAAAATTATACATCATTAGTGACGTCAATGTTGTAAGATTTTATTTTTATATAAATATTTTTAAGAGCTTACGTGATTTAGTGAAATTGCGCATCGACGTCCGATCCCGACTTTCCGCTAAATTGTGGACACATTGCGTATTGAGTGGCTGAACTCAACGCCGTGCTTTGTCTCGTTACCAGCGCACAAAAAAAAAATTAAATGTTTCATTTCCTCGCATGGTAATCGAACCCACAACGCTTAACAACGACTCGTTGCACGCTTGCGCCCCTGCGCCACGACAGGCCTCAGTTGCCTATTAAATAGACACTATATTTTTATTATTTTAAATAAATATTTATGTATTGCTTATTTCATTTATGGCTTATTATCTAATATTTATCTAATGCTTAATTGTGCTATTTATCGCTATTTCAAATACATTTT
This sequence comes from Heliconius erato x Heliconius himera, assembly GCA_013421005.1. Classification (NCBI taxonomy): domain Eukaryota; kingdom Metazoa; phylum Arthropoda; class Insecta; order Lepidoptera; family Nymphalidae; genus Heliconius; species Heliconius erato x Heliconius himera. The sequence goes on from JAATLQ010025177.1 coordinate 13,570, forward strand.
GAATATTGTAGTAAAATGCTAAATTTAAACTTATTTTTGTAGAGAGAAAGGCATGATAAATTTATAAGCACAACGTTTTATATTTTCTTTAAAACAAAACGAGATGAATTTTCCTCTTGTACACAAAGAGTAAATCCATAACAACATTGTTTTAATATACAATCACCTCCAATCCATCCTAAGGAACAATGCAACGAACCTACTTGATTTATGTAACACTTAAACTTCGCCATACTTAATTACGAGGTCGGTCGTGCCTCAGAACTACTGTACTATTACAATGGCGGAGTTTCTGAAATGTTACACATTGATAAATTAGAGTTTTGCACTCAATTCTGAAACTTTCGATGCGTAAAAACCTCATGCATGCTACAATGTCGAAATTATTCCACTATGATCATATTAGGTGCAGAGTTTCAGATAATTATATACAATTACTTTGTATATGAAATACAAAAATTGTATGTATAGTAGGTAAATAAAATAGTAGATATTTTAAGTATTTAAAAGTAGCTTCAAAAGCAATAGCATTACACAATGGTTAAAACTTACTAGTATATTTATGTCCTTAGTTTTTAAACAAACCAAAAATAAATAAGGCAGAGGAAAGTTTAACTTCGAATTAAAATAAGCCCTGCCATGTATGGAATACATTTTTTACTTTAGAACTACGCCTTTTTTAATAAACTTTAAATTTAATTAATTGATTTAAAATTAATTAACCATTAATCTACTGTAAAACTGATCGACATATTATGCTTTAAACGCTACGAAAGTAAGACAATATCGAGTTGCCTATCAAATAAATGACTACATCACACAGTTAACAATGACAGAAATGCACCTTTAAGACGCTTTTTTTATTCAAAATCTATTGCACTGAAAATCTCGGTGAAGAATTCATAATTTTCTCTTACCTAAAACCATTTAAATTCACCTGAATTAGCTAGTATATCCTAGCATAATCTTTTAGAGATTCGCTATCTTCACTCAGAACGGGTAATACTATGGATCAACTGATATTGATAGATCTAATTAGGAGTACATAATTTAAGTCCGAATGGATCAAAATGGGTCACTACGTTTGGAATTTAATAAACAGACAATTGATATAAATAAAAATCTAATTAAATCAGCTTTACGCTGTATCCCGCACACAGCTTGGTAGGCAGATAATGAGAACTTAGTGTTAAGACACTCTTATCCTAATTTCCGCCGAATTCTGGAGGGATTGATTGTTGAGTGACGAAACTCAACGCCTCAACACCAGAGCGAAGAAACGAAAATATCAATTTAAATAAATATTTTATTTCCTCGAATGGGGATCGAACCCACAACCAGTAGCGTTTAGTTAGTCCAGGGGCACTGCCCCTGCTCCATGACTGACCTCTTATATAATACACTGTTATCATAATTAGCTTCAGGTAACATTTAGGTTAACTAGAGTGAATATTTTGAGGAATATAAAACACAGTATGCAACCATTCATATTTTAATAATTCTTGAAAAGAAAACAATGGAGAATGGAATTATTATTATTGTTAACGGACAGTTCGTGGAAGCGTGGCGTCACGTTCCAAGTAACAACTTTCTTATCGGTTAGCAGAAATTAATTCGCACATTCAGAAAGCTCGAGCTTATTTTGATTGATTAAAATGTTAAGTGGAATTTTTATAAAAGCTTACGATTATTTTTATTTTCTTATTTCTTTGCAGTTTAAACGAACAGATTTATTAAATTATTATATTTTATACCAGCGGTCCCCGCGCCGCAGAGCCCCTTGCCTTTATTTTACTTCACACTTTGAAGGAAATCTCGGAACCTAATGTTGAGACACACCGTCCTATTACGACACATCCGTTTCCCATTTTCCGCAAAATTTTGAAAGCATTGCGTGTTGAGCAGCAGAGCTCAATACCATGCTTTGCTTCGTTACCAAAGCAAGGAAATGAAAATATTTCATTTTCTTTGAATGAGAATCAAGTAATTTAAGCCTTTTATGTCCTATTTAAAAGAAAAATAATTATTTCACATAATATTAAGGTAGGCGGTAAGTACATGCGCACGGCAAACAGTTTTTCATCCGTAAATTTCAAACGCACGAAAATAATGGGATAAAAAATATCCTTTATGTTGCTTCATAACTCTCTCTATCTTTCGATGTTAGTTCCATATATAACAGACGAACAGACGAACAGATGATCCGATAAAAAAATTAAAACAATACAACAATATAAACAATTTAAGGCTTTAAAAATATACAAAAATGTATAGTGTCAATACTACCAGGATCTATAAAAGATGTACCACCAAATATATATATATATATATATATATATATATATATATATATATATATATATATATATATATATGTATATATACATAATATACACAAAATTTGGCATTAGATGTGGAATTTTGCAAAAAGCCCATATTTTAAATGTAACTTACCATAAGAAATTGCTCGATTTCATCTAACAATGACTAGAGTATCAAAAGTAAAAATATAAATTTCAAAGGGCTTATAGTGAAACATGGTCACAGGCTTCTTTTTTAGGGAGTTTCACATAATTTATAGCATTCGTGAATAATCCTCGACTTTGCATTTTTGGCCGAAACATTACTTTTATGAAACAAGGCGATTTATAGTAAGGACCGCATTTCACTTTCATTATATACCATCAATGTATTGTCAAACAATAATCATTTAATAACAATCAGCTTCACGCGGTATCCCGCATACAGCAGAGGCAGAGGGAATCTTGTGTTAAGACCCACTTTCCACTATTCTGGAGGCATTGCGTGTTGAGTGGCGGAACTCATTCAGAGCGAAAAAGTGAAAATATAAATTTAAATAAATATTCCATTTCTTCGAGCGGGGATCGAATCCACAACCAATCGATTTTATAGTCACCCTTTGTTCCCCTACACCACGACCGGCCTTTAAATGTCAATATTAATTCAAACTTTAACTAATTGTGAAAGCTTTTAGTAGAAATGTGTATTTATTGTAATACGAGTATACAAGAGTATATTTACTTAATCAACTGTATATCTAATAACTGTACAGGAAGGCGAAAATATGACCGAATGGGTATATTATATGAAAATATGACCGAATGGGTATATTGTATGGGAAATCTACGTTTCGTTATTTTGAATTGTTATTAAATACATTTTTAAAAAATATTGGTAATATAACTTATTTTAACCGACTCTATTTTATAAAAAAGGAGAGGTTCTACATTCGTTAACATATTTATACTTTCCCATTGATCCCATTACCACCAAGTCAGGATCTGATGATGGAAATTGAGGGAAACCCTCGAATTTTATAGGCACGTATTAAGTGTCTAATATAATATCTTCAAATAGTGATATTGAGCCCAGTCATGGCGCTGCACAAGGCACAAGCGTGTGACTAAGCGCGATAGGTCGTGGGTTCGATTTGCACTCGTGGAAATAAAAGATTTAATATTTTCTTTTTCTCGCTCTATCAAGGACAAAGCACGGCGTTGAATACCGCTACTCAACACTAATACCTAAAGATTCCGGCAAAAAGTCGGGAACAGACACTTCTTTTAATCTTAATAGGAACAGAATATCTTAACGCTAAGTTCTCCTTAGGTTTCCACAGAGAATACTCTAAATACCCTGCGACGTGCGGAATAAAAAGTGAAGCTAAAAAATACATTAACTTGTTAATTATATAAATTATAATAAATGAACTGAATAACAGTATACGTAGCTATTACTTAAAGTGATGATACATACAATGCCACTGGCATAATTGACGGCTGTCATTCTAAGGTAGTCCGTCGCCCTCTTTGTGAGGTTGTTATTATTTGGAAAATTTTGGGCTACACAAAATGCGTAATATAAAATAATAAGGGAATATGAAACTCATAATGAAAATCTTATATTTTATGTTAATATTGTACATCATATTTTTTACTGTATTAATTAAAAAATAATATTAATTTTTAATATTTTAAGAAAAACCCTTCACAGACATCATATGGCAAGAGAGCTATTTATTAAATATTTTTAACTCTTTTACCCAAAGATATGATGAATGAGAATGAAAATAAATAGCAATTTATATTTTTAACTCTTGCCAAATGATAATTCTTAGTAATTATCTTTGGGTAGAGGAAATTTTTAAAAATCTCTCTACAGAGATGCTAACAACATAAATAAATTGTAATAAACGTATAAGAAATTCGACGTAGCTTGATGAAAAAGTATAACTGTATAGATCATAATAGCGCTTGGACGCTTACCAATAGGCGCGGGTTCAAATCCTACTTTGTTCAATTTTTTATACGTTTTCCAAAAAGAATATTTTTCTTTCTTAAATGTAGAATAACACTTTAAATTTGTTAAAAAGTATACAGGCCTATTGCCTATTGCCTATTTTCTATAATAAGCCTAAACAACGTTCAACTTCACCGCCATTACCTAAGACTCGATTTCGTGAATGAGGCGTGTGCGAGTGTCTGTTTGCGTTCTTTAACAAATGGCGTTTTATTTTACAATGATAATTTTATGAATTATTTTGTTTAAATAAAATACTTTTCATTTTTCGCTAAATCTCTTTTGTTTAAATTGTATTAGGCTTTTATAGAGTAGTTAAAACTGTGCTTTCACTTAAAGTCGTGATGACAAAAACACTCTGTATATCTGTACTTATTATTTATTTTATTTACCAACTTTATGAAAATGGTATTTAAAAATGAAGCAAGATGACTAAGAAAACTGCAAAGATAATAAAACGGAATAAAAATAATGCACTTAATGATGAAAACAGAATTCGGAAAATGTAGAACGGAGTGTCTTAACACTGGGTTCCCTCTGCCTACCCTGCTGTGTACGGGAAAGCGTGACGCTAAAAAAAATGATTATTGAGTATTTCTTTTTCCTAAGTAAAATTTGATTTGTTATCACTCCAGTTAATATGCATTCTAATTAATAACAATATTTCCTTGATACTGTATAATATGTTAGGTTTTTATTTCACGTTTTTTATTTTTATCGCTTCAATTTTTGCGGTTTCTCGGAGCGAGTCGGCCCGCTTGCAAATCACGTAATTTGTCATGTCCACTGGACTTTATGTTCCGTAATATTTTTTCTATTTTGCAATATATCTTTTCTCTTGGAATTAGTTCAAACGTTAAAAAATGTTAAAATATCGAAATAGCTTTCCAATTTTTTTAGATGTAAAGAAATTTATGGGCGGTATCTTGCAATCGCAGACCACACAGCAAAGCGCAGTTTCCGTCTGGGTACTTGCGTCTTTAGCCGTGTTCGTACTTGACATGGTAGCCCTTGAACACTTATGTACCTTCGCGAAAAAGAGGGGGATTAAAAGAAGGAGACATTACTTTTATTGACTGGATGGAGGTATAACAAGTGGTGGCTCGAGGATCCCGGGTCGCGTACCCGTATGCCCAAAAACAAATATATCATCAAAAACAGACACTGGTTAAAAAAAGAATTATTCGTTGTAATTTCCAATTAGATTTGTGTAATTATTAAAATATATTTTATTGAGCTTTATTTTCATACAACTTTCTGACGAATTAAAAAGTAATTTAAATAACATGAAAGTGGGGAACGGAGTTTCTTAACACTAGGATCCCTCTGCCTACCCTGCTGTACGTTGGATACGTGAAGCTGATTTGATTTAATTTATACAAATAATAATATTAAAAGTTACAACTAAGTGAACAATCTCTGAAACCGTGCAAATAAAGCCACAATAAAAATAACATCGAAGTGTTCATAAATTCCAACAATTTAATAAATATAATAGCGGTTTCCATCCCAATACACTTTAAATTTTCAAAGAGGCTAATTGAAAATTGTTAAATCAAAAGTGGAACGGCTCATAAACATTTTCAGACGAACTTAAATTTCTGAAATATTTCTAGGCGAAATAACAATATGAGAATTGTAATTGTTTTAAATTCAATATTTTTTCAGTTTAAAATATACATAAATGCATATGTAAATCTCATATGACTAGGATAGTCTGGGGTAGTAAATAATTATAGAGGTATGTTAAAATTAGTGAGAGAAAAGGAAGTGATGAAAATAATATATATAAATAAAAGAATCTACTTTAATCTTAATTTAGATCGGCAGATTTAGTGTTGAACAAGTGACCTCATAAAAGCCTAAGGCTAAAATCAATGAAAGCATTTAATTTAGACGTCACACTCGATCCCTAACCATAAATTTTCCTAGATTGTGACACTAATAAAATTTAACTGTAACGTGGGCATATATAACCCTTTTTATCTCTTCATAAGGGATCAATAGAACGTTCGCAAAGGAAATTAGTCGTGAGTTAATTCCGAAAGCGTAGTGGAATAGTTCTTGAAAGGAGGTTGGAGTAATCAAGAAGATAAGGCTATCTACATATAAGTTTGTTAAAATACCTGAGGCGAATTTTGTTAAAGATAGTGTATTTCACGGCAACTAAACAACAATGCATTTACGAGTAACGCAACAGAATTGTGGTTTCCATCCTGCTGTGCTTAATGTATAATTGTTACTTTCTTTTTACGTTCAATTTTATAGTAAATGTTTTAATGTTCAAAACGTATTGCTTAAATATTCTACCGTATACCATTCTTCAATATAATTTAAATATATTTTTTTTTTTTTTATGCTTGAATTGTTTTGCGCCACAGACTTTTGTTGTCCGTGCCTTTTTTGTTCTTAATTGATTTTTAAAAATGTTAGTTTTTCTTTTTAAAATGTGAAGTGGACTTTAATATCTTGAATGGTCTGCTTTTGTCAAATCCGAGTTCCTTTTGTCAAATCCGAGTTTTTGGCCGTTGATTATGTTGATTGCGGCACAGTTAGTTGTTTCCGTAATATATCTATTGCCTCCTCATCTCTATAGGAAATAGCCATTTTAATGTTGTGTTCCACTATATCAGTCACGGAACCTTCATTTGCCCGGCGAATGAACCTGCCGATAGCGTCTTCTTCGGCGTCAGTGTAGTAGATGCATCCTTTTGTATGCCTTGTTAAGGCGACGATTGCATGTGATATGCTGTCGTATGTCGTATGTCGTGTGTAAATATAATAAATTACGTTTATTTAGATTTTAGATGAGACTTTCATAAAATAGTACAGCATTTGGAAAACTCTATGTTCTTAAGTGTGCTGAGGAAAACATAGAATTTTTCAACTGTTATACAATATGTGTTGCGGCATATTGCTGCTTCTATTGTAGATAGAAAACGTCCACAAATAGACGCATAAGCGTTAAAATATTTTCTAAGTAAAATTTGACCATTTACAATGGATTTAGTTAGCGAGATGTACGATAATTTCTAATTAGAACACTATCAAAATTGCAAATAAAATAAGAGGCAAAATAAAATGTCGAGGTGTCGAGGTAAAGCGTGGTGTTGAGTTCTGCCACTTAACACGCAATGCCTCCGGAATTCGGCAGAAAGTGGAGAACGGAGTGTCTTTCACTAGGTTCCCTCTGCCTACCCTGCTGTGTGCAGGATACAGCGTGAAGCTGATTTATTTTATTTATTTATTTTTTAAGATAGAAATTAAAAGAATATGTGAAAAGTCCACCCCGTTTTGTAATGTAGATACGCTTTATTTTAACCCCTATAATGCTGCATTTTCTTAAACAGAAGAATAGTTTACTTATCTTGTTATCCTGTTATTCGACTATAAGTAGTTTTTAGCTGATAAGGAAACATTGACACAATAAAGACGTTTGTAGAAAAGTATATTTAAAGTAACACAATACATTATAAAACAATGAGACTGTTTCGCCGTTTCCGCATTTGATTCTTTGACAATGTATATAAATCTGTACGTACATAGAATTGACTTAGGCTACTAACTACTTAGTATTTTTAATTTATAATATTATAAATAAAAATATATTATTTTATTTTGACAGTATACTTTTAGGATTTCTTGAGTAGAAAATTATGTGCTTATTAATGAGTCCTTAAGAGTCCTATTAGGTGATAGTCATAAATTACAGTCCTGTTTACTAATAATATTGAATATGCCAAAAAATTTGTTAGTCTAGTATATAGATAGTATTTATATTTAGAAAACTTAAAAAAGAACTGATACTAAATAAATTGCTTTTATTTAATAAGAAAAGGTTGGGTCACACAATTACGCAATTTAAATCAACCTTTTCAACTTCAAAGTGCTGAATTCGGTGAATTTCTACAAGAGCCATTAAATAATAAATTCTGAAATACTCAAATTTATATATAATTGATATTGAAACTGTTACTCAACTTGAAAATATAGCGCTGCAATTTTATAGACTATGAATATTATCAAAAACTTCTACTAAAAATTGCAATATATTTAGGCATAAATAATCCGCGAAAATGTACAATTTACCTTTCTTAAACCACTTAAGCGTTAGCAACATTCATCTTACCTTTTTCATTTCCTTTTATTTTTGGTAATATCTTGAGCTTTTATTATTTATCGTTTTATAAATCATCTTGGTTTACAATAAAATATTTTTTAATAAAACAGATCTTTTTCAAAATATTTCTTTTATTAATATATCTATGTATGTTTGACTCCAGTCGTGGCGCAAGGGTGTGAATGTAAATGCGACATGTCGGGGGTTCGATTTCCACTCGGAGGAATGAATTATTATTTATATAACATTTTCATTTCTTTGCTTTAGTAACAAGGCAAATCGCGACGTTCAGTATCTCCACTTAGCACGCAATACCTCGAAATTTCGTTTTGCACCACAACAACCACCTATTGTAAGAAAGTGAGGAAGCTAGTTCTAGCTCATCATCACTTCTCATCACTTCAAGTTTCTGTACCTGCTAAAGTCCATATTAAAAAAAGATCACTTTGTTGTCCGTCTGTCAGTCTCTCTGTCAAGAGATTTTATCTTAAAAACGCTTGGAGATGTCGAGTTGAAATTTAAACCATATACTCTATCTTCGGTGCTTTGATTTCCTGAAAAAATCGTACGAGTATTTCTACATTTACTTAAAACAAGGATATGGTCGTTTATAGCACCAAGAACATTTCATATATTTCCACACTATAAAAAGAATCAAAATTAATACTTGCAGTTGACCTAGAATTATGAAATTCGGCAGCTAGCATCCATAGGTAGTACTAGTTCAGGAAAAATCTTAAAACTGTACATTTGTGATTAAATCCTTATTCTTATCCTTAATAATAAGGCCATTATATTTTTGGATTTATAAATCCAAAAATATAATGGCCTTAAAAGGGGGGCATCATTCCGTATTAAATCCGATAGTTCAAGTGGAGTATCAGAAGCTAAGCTTGAATTTCAAAATAAGCTCAAGACCTTTAATTTTTATATGGAACCCTCGGTGGGTGAATCCGACTCGCGCTTGTCCGATTTTTTTTATTTAATATTACAATCATAACAAAGTTTAATATACTAAGTCCTACAAACTATACTCCGCCGCGGCAACCGCTGAGCTCACGCGTTATCTAAGTCGAGCCGTTTTAAAAATATTAAACGGTGGAAAGAGTTATTTATCGGGAGTGAATTGTTTACTATTTTCAATATATAGTGTGTAATATTTATTGTATACAGAAGAATTGCGATTATATTAAATATCACATCGAAAATCCCATTTTTAACGTACTTTAACTGTCATCAAGGTCAAGTGAAAGGTGTTTACTAGAAACGCGTAAGCGATACAAAATAATAGCAAAGTTATAAGCAAATTAACGTACTGTTCTACCGTCT
>JAATLQ010025179.1:0-26016 GCA_013421005.1 Heliconius erato x Heliconius himera
AGTCAAGCTCATCAAATTGGGGCAGAGAAATTGCTTAAATTATGTAAAGCTAACAAAGGTGTATATATAAAAGTAGGACAACATGTAGGTGCACTTGACTATTTATTACCAAATGAATATGTTCAAACAATGCGTATTTTGCATAAAGATGCACCAAGAAATACAATAGAAGAATTGTATGATGTGATCAGGCAAGATCTTAAAAAAGATGTAAGTATTCTTTCTATAGTAAAAAAAAAATAATAAATTTATTTTTATTGTGTATATATGTCTGTTGCATAATAATTACATCATGTTGGATAGAAATGATTTTGTTTCTTATCTATTACAGCCAGATGAACTATTTGATGAATTTGATTCAGAGCCACTAGGGACAGCATCATTGGCACAAGTTCACAGAGCCAAATTAAAAGATGGTTCTGAAGTAGCTGTTAAAGTTCAACACCATTTTGTGAGAAAAAATATAAATATTGATTTAAAATGGATGGAATTCATAATAAAAACAATGTCAAAAGTTTTTCCTGATTTTGAAATGCAATGGCTAGTTGATGAAACTAAGAAAAATATTACAAAAGAATTAGATTTTCTACAAGAAGGTAGAAATGCAGAGAAAGTATCAGAGATGTTTCAAAATTATAAATGGCTTAAAGTCCCAAAAATATATTGGGATTACAGCTCAGAAAGGGTTTTAATGATGGAGTATGTTAGTGGAGGTCAAGTCAATGATGTTAAATATTTGGATGTAAGTAATATTGCTTGTAAAATATTTTATTATTAAAACATGTTTAGCAAGATTTGAATAAAGAATTTATATGTCAAGAGAGTATTCTGCACTTTCTGCCTTAATTTTATCACTAAAACCACAATGTCTTAAGCATTTCTGGTAATGAAGCTGAATGCTGAATTTTAATCTTTCCAGTGCAAGGACAATAATATTTTTAAATATGATTTTATTATTTGGCCTCTAAGTGGTAATTGGAGGAAAAATTATGAAATAATATTTAAAAATATTCCACCCACAACTATCACACTTTATTTGAGTCATTATCCCACTGTTCCACAAAGATGAACACTAGACTCTATGATGAATAAAATATGTCTTGTATTTGAATATGAAGTAACTTATTTATATTTATTGTGTTAACATTTTACATAAAAAAATGCAATTTAATCCTTTAACTAATAATGTTATTTATGTTTAGGAACATAAAATAAGCAGACCCGACTTATGTACAAAGTTAGGTGATCTGTACTCCCATATGATATTTGTGACGGGATTCGTGCATAGCGATCCGCATCCAGGGAATATATTAGTGAAGAAAGATCCGAAAGATAAAGATGTTACTGTATTTTTGTTGGACCATGGTCTATATGCAGTGAGTTTTATTGGTTTTAAGATACTTAATAGTTTTATGATATTAACTAGTTTTAAGATACTTACTAGTTTTAAGATGTTGCTCAGTTTATGCCCCAAATTTTGAATTATAGCTTGAACAGGGATAGAACTCAACACCACATGACCTGAGCTACGAAAGAGCTATGTTAGTAATTGGTCAATTACTAACAACTTATTTCATTGAAATGTGAAAGTTATAAAATTCAGTATTCATGATTTAGTTAAGAGGCCTTGAACCAGCAACCAATGTGTTGCCAATTCTAAACCTCAGTGAAGATTGAACCCTGGTTCACTTTCCACTTGGGTGAGAAACTTAATTTCACATCCCCACCCTTAATCAATGCTGCAAGGCAAAGTGCAGCATTGGGTTCTGCTACTCAACAAACAGTATTTTGATTTTGAGTAAACAGAAAGCACAGCACATAGTGTTGTAACACTAGAATGTCTTTGCCTAAAGGATAAAACACTAAATGATATTCTGTATAATAATATTTCTATATTAACATATTAAATATTATATTATTTGTGAAAATAAATGATGTAATAAATTAAATTAAATTAGCTTCACGCTGTATCCCGCACACAGCAGGGTAGGCAGAGGGAACCTAGTGTCTTATAAGACACTCCGTTCCCCACTTTCTGCCGAATTCTGGAGGCATTGCGTGTTGAGGGGCAGAACTCAACGCCGCGCTTAACCTCGACACCAGAGCGAAGAAATGGAAATATAAATTTAAGTAAATGTTTCATCCCCTCGAGTGGGAATCGAACCCAGAACCAGTCGGTTTTGCAGTCACACCTCGTGCCGCTGCGCCACGACCGGCCTCTGAAATGATGTAATAATTAATAAAAATAAAATATTTTGGTTACTAAGTACTGGACTAAGTAACTTTTTAATATATGACAATGTACATATTTATGACTATAATTATAGTTTTGGTAATAAAATGTTATATAATACTTCTATGTGATTTTTTAATTTTAAATATTTTTTAGCCAAAAAGGCATAAACTTAACAGTAGGTTTTCTCCTGCTGGATACAGTGTTAAGTTCAAAAATAATAATGTTCTAGCTCAATATTAAAAATGTATGTTTTATTTTTTCCATAGCAACTTACAGACAAATTCAGGTATCATTATTCAAAGTTATGGTTGTCTATAATATCGAGGAATAGAGATCAAATTCGAGAACATGCGGAAGCCTTAGGAATTCAAAAGGAGTTGTACGGACTGTTCGCTTGTATGGTAACTGGACGTCCGTGGGATGTTATATTGAAAGGAATTGATAAAACAAAACCGTCCACAAGTGAGGTTAGTTTATTTTTTTAAATTTGAAAGTATAAATAAATAGAAAAAAAAAGTTGTATAATGAAATGTTTTTTTTAAAGAAATAAATAAAATATATCTTAATTACATACTAAATGAAAAAGTAATTAAAATTAATAATGTAATAAACATATTATTCATAAAAATATAAATAAAATACAGGAAAACTCATTATAATAAAATATCTTGCGTCGTCACGGTAGACTTTTTCAAAAGTATACGATGTAAATACGTTTGGACGTTATTTTATTTTCATATTTGAGTGTGAAATTACTTTAAAACTACTTTAACACTAGTAGTAGTAATATTGGTAGAAAATAGCTGTAATTAGCGGTTGCGTCGTCTTACCACGCAAGACGCGACGATTTACACGCGTCTACTCACTCCCCCGTAATTTAAAATTGTGATCCTCCTCCTGATGCCTCCAAAATATCAATTTTAGTAAACGTATATAATATTATATTAAACGTACAACGCATTTAATTGAAAAAGAAATAATACTTCATTGCTTAAAATAATTTCGAAAATATCCCTTAGTTTTTTGTAATTTCTTTTCGATAAATTGGATATCCAAGATCAAAATCGAACCAATAGTTCCTGATATATGAATAGGACGTTCGACGAAACAAAATTCTTTTTTTTGGAATATTAGAATTAATCAAGTTTATATACTCTGAACAATAATATATCTATGAAATTATGTTATGTTTTTTATCATTGAAAGTCGAGGGTTAATGAGGAAGCGAGCAGGGGGCGAAACCACTTGGTATATTATAGTATAGCTAAAAAATCCTAAAATTACGTTTTTATAGTTGAACGGTTTTTGTATCGAATTTGCCTTTTTTATCTTCCCACTGGAGGGAACTTAGTGTTAAGACCCTACGTTCCCCTATTTCCGCTGAATTTTTGAAACATTGCATGTTCAGTGGTGAAACTCAACGCCGCGCTTTTGGCCCTGTCACCAGAGCAAAGAAATTTAAATATGAAATATTTCTTTCTCCGAGAGTGAATCCGAAGGAATCCTCAATTATCTCGTTTTCACTGGTCACACGCTGGTCCACGGCGTCACGACTGGTCTATTAACTTAAATATACTTCAACATTTTAATATTCGTTTTACAGAAATCGACATTCCAAAACGAGTTACCAAATTTCTTACACCACGTCACGCAATGCTTACAACACGTGGACAGACAAGCTTTATTAGTATTAAAAACTAATGACTTAATAAGAAGCATAGAGTATGCCTTGGGAATGCAAGAAAGGATGTGCGGGTTCATGGTCATGACGAAATGCTGTACTAAGAGCATATACCAATTGGAAGTCAAGGTAATAGATAACTATATAATTTTAAAATTTTTAACCATTTATTTAAAAATATGTAAAATGTTTTTGACAACAATTTTTTTAAGTCTTATCAGATAATTCTTCAAGAATGGAATTTTCCATTTTACGTCTTAAACAAAGTTGCAGGCGACGACCACTTATGAGTAAAGGTCAATTAGGAAATAGTCTTTACTATGTATAGTAAGCATAGCGTGTTATATATTACAGATGTAATACATTGCCCATATGTTATTATGATGTTACATAGTGTAATGTTGAGTAATAAAATAGTTGCATATTCAGCCAATTCCATTCCATTAGGATTTTGTGCTTACCTCGAGGTTTGACGTGTAATTCTTTTGAATGACATATTCAAAGAGTTTCTTTAGGGAAAAAGGAAAATAAGATGTATTAGTCAACTTTTGCGAATCTCTTGAAGAAAAAGGAAGGCAATACTTTACAAATAAAATAAATTTTAAGTTTGATTTCAATAAATAATACTAAATATTTAAAATATAGTTATTTTTTTTACATCAGTAACATAGAGGGCTATAATAATACTATGAACTCATAAACGTTACTTAAGTAACTCGTATGCGCTAGGAAAATGATGATATAATTTGAACAAATTAAAAGTCACATTTCGTAGTATACACACATTATATATTATGATCACGTCTTGCTTGATAAGTTTCCGGGTGCGGCGTCGTCGTGATGCCGCGTTTATTTTATTTTTATTTGTAATAAAAACGTACTGTATACTAATTAACGTTAAAAACGTTGAGGTATATTGAAGAGCATTAAAATATTTGCCTTAACCTTCAAATTATAATATAAACATTGTTTTTTCTTAGTAATGTAATTAAAACAAGTTATAAGCATTTCTTTAAAAACCAAGCCGTCATGGCGCAGGGGCACAAGCGTGTGATTGTAAACGCGATGTATTGTGGATTCCCACTCGGAGAAATAACAATAATTAATATTTTCATGTCCTCGCTCTGGTGTTTATGCAAAGCGCGGCGTTGTGTTCCGCCACTCAACACGCAACGCCTCCAGTATTTGGCGGAAAGGGAAGCAGTGTCTTAACACTAAGCTCCTTCGGCCTACCAAGCCAAATGCGGGATACAGGCATCAAGCTGTATAAAACATAAAAAATTATAATTTTCATGTTTCAGAAAGCACAGTCGTCGATAAGAAGGCAATTGTTGAACACGAAGTATATATGGTCTTTATTTGTGCTATATTTTTATGGTATATATCTATCACTAAGGAATCAGTTAAATCTATATAGCTAGAGTTCCTATATGTAATTAGTCTTTTTATGTAGAAACCAAAAATATTTATTGAGCTTACGACGCTTTACATATTGTAGTTTATATTAAATAATATTTATATAAAACAAATGGGGCTGCCATATTCACTCTTATAAGGTATTTAGTTTTGCATATTCTAATAACGCACATACTAAAAGTCTTAATTTTATGAAATAATATCATGCTGTGTTTACTTCGTTCAATTATTACAATTTTTATTTTTAATAAATAGGTGGTGATCATTGTTATAAAATAAATGAAAAATATTACAACATTTTTTTGAATACTTTATATACATTTTTGAAACAAAGATATTTCTAAGTGATATTATATGGTGAATAAAATAATGTACTAATATTGATACTGGCATGTGGCAACCCTAAACAAAATAATGCAAAACCGGTTTACTAGTCACCTCGTTTCTAATTTTACCTCAAAATAGTTTCATTTCTATTCTAAGCAATGTATAAATATAATATTACATTTCTATTCTAAGCAATGTATAAATATAAATTATAATAACGTAGTTAATTTTGTACATTGTATAAAGAGTTTTTTATAATAAGATTTTTCTATCAAATATAAATGTACAGGACAGTATTTATTGTAAATTTGTTTTATTTTTTAATTTCCATCAAACATGAATCCTATTTTCCAAGTCTGATAATTTATTACTTAGTGTCACTAAGTCACTTTGTATTTTAAGTAGAATGTTTGCAAAGTTATCTCTGCTTTTTCTTCCGTGGATTTTGAAGAAAATGGACGTGGTCGATGTTTTGGCCGATATTTCGGATTTTCGATAATCAATATTCAAATTTTCATTTAGATTCGAACGAACAGTATTGCGATTCATTTTGTTATTTGTCATTGTAGTATATGTTGCTGTTATAAACAAAATACTAAATATTCATTTTCAATAATTAAAATATTCAAAATTGAGGCTACGAGGCCAGTCGTGGCGCAGTGGCACAAAGTGTGACTCTACAGTCACACCAACTGGTTGTGGGTTCGATCTCCACTCGAGGAGATGAAATATTTACTTAAATTTATATTTCCATTTCTTCGCTCTGATGTCGAGGTAAAGCGCGGCGTTGAGTTCTGCCACTCAACACGCAATGCCTCCAGAATTCGGCAGAAAGTGGGGAAAGGAGTGTCTTAACACTAGGTTCCCTCTGCCTACCCTGCTGTGTGCGGGATACAGCGTGAAGCTGATTTTTTTTTTGAGGCTGCCTTGAATCACTAGATTCAACGCCGTTACTGTAAATGCAAAGATGGGGGGTTCGGTTCCCACTCGGGGAATGAATTATTTTCATTCGGTCGTTTTGGAAAATCTTGATCTGGAATAATCTCGAAAATTGAACGGAAAGTGCACATCGGAGAGTCTCCACACTAGCTAGCTAGGAAGGCAGAGGACCTTCCTTCTACACTAGGAATAAAGCGTGCAGCCAAAAAATATTTAATTACTATTAATATTATTACTGTCGTTATTATTAAGATTATACTTACAATGTTCATTATCTATGGTTTTCCCATTGTATTCACGGTAAATTTTTTCTTCAAACCCATTGTCAGTTGAGGCTATACTTTCTTCTTTTATTTTTTTAGTTTCATCCATTGTTATCATATTATTAAGCAGTGGCGAAGAGTCTTGAATGGATTGAATTTTAAAATTAATTATCTAGTATGAAAATTATTTCACGAATTACTTAGCCACTTATAAAATAACCTTAATTTTTTTATGGTCGAAGTGTATCTACATAGATACTGTCGATTTAAAATCCGACTATTCTTTAACAAATTACACAAAATAGTATAGTATTAAGGCTTAAGCGGCACTACAGTTTTCTCTCGCAGGCTGTAAACCGCCAAACCGCCCGGGGCAGAAAAAAACATAACGGTTAAAAACCGCGAAACTTAGCACGATTTTTCCAGTTTGTAGAATGGATTACAAAAAAGCTGTATGCTTTGTTTCTCTAATACTAAGAACCAGAAAAGTATACGTCATTAAAAGTTTTGCAAATATTGGGTCCATCCATCGATTAGCTTAAGATTTTAAGAAAACCGGTTAATTGCGAGTGGGACTCGCCCACTGCGGATTCCGTACCAATTTTAAAATTGTAGTTTAACCGGAAGTAGGTACAATTTATAAACGTTGAGATTACCACGCTCGATCCCGAGATAAATGGTCTTCGGACGTACAGACAAGTCTTCCCATAAGGGTTCCGTTTTTATCATTTGAGGTACGGAAGCCTAAAAGGTCCCTTTCATACAAAGTATAGAGGCCAGTCGTGGCGCAGGGGCACAAGCATACGAGCGTACTTTTGACAGAACAAAAGTTGTCCCAGCAGCTTTGTTTTCACAGTTGTTCATTTAGAGATATATGACCCAAAGTTTTTGAAAAATTTGAAATTAATATAAAGTTTTTTATAGTTTAATTTTTATTTTATGGTAAAGTATTACCATCATAGTTCCGCCATGGTAGCTCAACCGCTGATCTTCTGGTTTACTCAATCCACCGCTGGGCCGCGGCTATAGAAAGCAAGGGAGAGGACCAGGCAGTAAGTCTGGACATGGCAAAAGCCTTCGATCGTGTGTGGTACGGGGCGCTCTTTACATAACTTCCATCTTACAGGCTTCCCGAGAATTCATGCTGGGACCAATTGATCGCATACAACGTAAAAGCGTTCAAATCGTTGGGGACCCAATGATCTGTGAAAGGCTTGACATTTTGCTTTTGCGTAGAGACGTCTTCTCGCTGAGCGTTCCCTACAGCATTTATCATGGGGAGTGCTCTGGGAATCTGTTACCTGCTACCGTAGTCTGTAACCGCACAGTACGTCACAAACTTAAATACCATCCACACATGGCACTCCACTACTGTGCGTTTTTAAAGTAATTTCGTCCATGCGCCACGAAACTGTGGAATGGCCTTAATGCGGCGGTGTTTCCAGGTAGATACGATATGGGTACCTTCAAAAAGTGCGTCTATCTCCGCCTTAAAGGCCGGCACGCACGGCCCGGGGTGTTGCATGGGGTTGTGGGCGGCGTTGATCACCTACTATCAGGTGACTTGTACGCTCGTTTGTCTTGTCTTTTCCATAAAAAAAGTTCACGATTGTCTCGTCCTGACGCCTGCCCAAGCGCGCTTGGCACGGGACGGGAAGTCGCGCGTACTTTAAATACCAGACTAGAGATCTTATATTAGGTTTAATTACAGTATTTAGTACGAAATAATAAATGGTAATCATTATCAGCTAACCACAAAGGTTTGTTTTCACCATAAGTAAGAAAATACTTATTTTGATCCTTTAGCAAAATTTATAAATGTTATATCTCTGAACGTACAATTATTACAATAAAGCTGTTGACAAGACAAAGAGCAAAATAAAAGGTTTTCCTACGGAAATAATTTATCCAACGACATACATCTTATTACTATTGGAGGGTGGTCCAGGTTCCATACATTTTTGCCCATTGTCTTTTATATTTCTTCGCTGTCGAGGCAAAAGCTCGGCGTTAAGTACCGCCACTCAATACGCAATGCCTCAGAATTCGGCGGAAAGTAGGGTACGGAGTGTCTTAACACTAGGTTCCCTCTGCCTACCCTGCTGTGTGCGGGATACAGCGTAAAGCTGAATAAAACATGATTAAAATGGTATAGTAGTGAAGCTACTTTATAATAAAAGAACAAACTAACACATTTCTTTCCCAGGAAGATACACTTCTAAGTAATATGGATGCTGTGGATCATTGCCTTTGCGCAAAAACGTTAAAGGCAATTCTTTACTGTCCTCGGTTTTCAATATTATAATTTCTTCGCAATAATCAGGAAGATCAAGCAAATGCCACACTTTCTGTCTAAGTTGTGATATTGTGGCAGATGGTTTTATTGCTATATAGTGAAGCTTATCATCAAAAACTAAAAATTGTGAGATTATTCATATATCTACTTTATAAAGTTATACCTTATTTACCTTTAGGTATATACATATATATATTAAGCAATAGCACCTACATAACATAAAACTTACCGCCGAAGTCATAACGGCGTATTTTCAGAAACGTGATAACATCTTTTTTGAATAACTTACTGGGAATTTTTAAAAGTTTTATTAAAGACATTGGAATTTCATTTATTAATTTATGTGTAATAATTTTAATTTACAATTACGCCATTTGCAGTCAATTTTGTAAATCTGACAGAAGACAAGACTTGTCACTCCAGAAACATAAAAGTAGTCATAAAAAAATAGTAATCTAATGTTAAAATATATTTTTATTTTTTTTTGTTAGTTTTTACATACCGTAACGATTTGCAAAACATTTAATTATCTCTGAAATCTACATACCTACAAAAATATCATTGTATTAAATTTCCTATCTAGGACTAGAGTGTCAGTAAATTTATCTGTTAGCAAAATTTTCTGTTAATTATTATTGCGACCATACTCAATCAGTCTCTATTTTATTATATGAAATAGGGATTGAGTATGGAATGAGGCCTTTATATACCCATAGAGACTCGGTTGGCCAGCATTAAATATTCCATTATATACAGTATAATTGACGAGTAGTTGACCAATTGACCAACTTCAGTTAGCCTTTCTAAACTTTTGCACATTGTTCACTCGAAAAAAATTATCAAAAGTAAGAATAAATTCAAATCAGCATATCCTTTTAAAACTAACTTCAGGGCGGCCACGACTCGTCAATCCTACTGTACAATGTAAATAAAATAATTTAAACAAAACACATATAGATAAACATATATTTATCAACTAACTAGTAATATTAATAACAATTATAATTGTTCATTTTCAAGTTTGACGGCTTGTATTGCAAATACCAGCATGGGTGAACTGACCCATACCCACTTATTAATGATGGGATAATACATTAAACCATAAGTTATTTGCACGTGACAGTTATCTGTAAAAAATATTGTAGTTATAGAATTTTAAAATTTATACAATCCACTATTTAAAACAATTAGCGAGGCTCTCGCTGGCCGCGACGCAGGTTCACATGCGTATGACAGTAAAAGCGACGGTTATGGGTTCGGTTCCCGCTCGGAGAAATGAATTATTTAATATTTTCAATTTTCGCTCTAGTAACACGACGGCGGAAAACGGAGTGTCTTAATATTAGGAACTCTCTACTAAAGAACTTAAAGAGAATAAAATATAAATAAAAATAAATGAGTCATTACATATTATACAAATACAAACGTAATTCCTATCATAATTAAAAAAAAATCTTACTTACTCCTTTCCAAAAGAAACGTGACTTCATTAGGCGTAGAGAACTTTTCATACTCATGTGTGCCTTTCGGAATAGACTTTAGAACATATTCAGCGACACAAATACCCAAGAACTGGGTAAGTCTAGACTTGTTGGGGGTAGTTATAAATATTTTGCCACCAGGTTTCAAAGTTTGTACACAAGATTTAATAAATAATTCTTTATCCGCTACATGTTCTAATATTTCCGAAGCAACAACTGCATCATAGTGATTTGTATATTCCTTTACGTGGTCCTGGAATTTACAGAAAAAACTTTAAAATATTTTTAAAAATAAATATAGCTACAGAACTCAACGCCTCGCTTTGTCTTGTTACCAGAGAGGGAAAATGAAAAAAAAAAATGGTTCCTCCGAGTGGGAATCGAAACGACAATTGTCGCTTCGACGTATTGCTGCAGAGCCACGGTTTCTTATTAATTAAATTATTATAATTAATCAACGACCAAAAACTCGGATTTTTGACAAAAGAATAACATTTTTAATAATCAATTAAGAACAAAAAAAGGCACGGACAACAAAAGTCTGTGGCGCATAACAACTCAACTATTAAAAAAAAAATCCTCATGAAGGGAATATTTTTTCATATTCACCATAGGATAGCAAATTGCAATTTCAATCAAAAAGTTATGCTAGTCAACTTGCAATGTTTCCAATTCAGGCAGAGAGTGAGTGAAGTTAAGTAGACATTCTATTCCGCACTCTCATCTTTAAATATATGTCTCAAATTATATATTTACATAATTTATGTTAATAAGATAATAAAAATTATATACACATATATAACATTTTTTTAAATGACTGGAAATAAAGGTTTTTATTACAAAACATTATTATTATTACATATTGTTATTATTAACATATACATATATATAACTATTATCAATATTGTTTATAATTTATAGCTACCTCAATAGTTTCGCACTTGTACACAGGTTTATTATTACTTATTTTTGTATCAACTTTACTATGATCAGTTGCCAATTCCACCAGTTCTTTACTTGCATCTATTCCAGTCACATTTGCCCCCAGTCTTGCTAAGGCCTCAAATGATTAAAATAAAAAGTATCAGCATAGTGAGATTAGAATATGCATCTCTTGGACAAATTATGCTACATTCAATTCTTTTTTGTATCTAAGTAAGTATCTTTCTTTTCTAAATGTGATTTTTTTTTTTTTAAATATTAAAATATAAGCATTATATTTTGAGACATTCTTAATGCAGTGAATACTGACACATGACAGCTGTGGATTTGAGAAATTTGATTATATTAAATCATATATTTTTTTTCTTTGTAGTGGACAAAATTCAGCATAGAGTCACTAAACTAGTCTTAACACTAGTTTCTTTTTACCTAACCTACTCAATGTGGAATACAGCATAAAGCAGGATACATATAATATTATAATAGAGAGATACATTGAGGCTGTCTTAATGCAGTGGCACAAGCATATAACAGTAAATATATTGTGGCTTCAATTCACTTGGGGAAATGGAGCATTTAATATTTTCATTTCCTTGCTTTGGTAGCACATCAAATTGTGGTGTTGAATTTTACCACTCCACTCCATGCCTAGTATGAAAATGAAATAAAATAAGAAAATGGGGATTATAGTGTTTTGACATTATTTTTTTAATACATAATTATGATTAATATACAGTACCTCTGATAGAATTCCACCTCCACATCCAACATCTAAAATTGTTTTATTTGACAAAGGTAAAATACTTCTTCTTTCTAATGAAGGAGGAACTAATCCATCTCTTATAAAAGGCACTCTGACAGCATGTAAAATAAGTATTTATTAATAAGAAAAAATATTGAGTAAAATGTAGCATTAATTTTTATATATATAATATGTCTTACCTTATTAAATTATAGCTGTGCAGAGCTATCATGGGCCCATTTGGATCCCACCATTGTTTTACTAATTGTGAATGTTTGTCTACATGAGTTGTATCTACAGTTGTTCTTGGAGCTGTTTTGTTGTTGACTATGGTTGACCATGTTACTTGTCTGCATAATATTTTATTTATATATGGTTTGCTGAAATAAATATGGTTTTGTAGTAAAGTGCCCTATAGATTACAAAAACAAATAAATAGCTCAAGCTCAAGACTTACACAATGGCAGGACAAGTTGTTCTCATACACATAATAACTGATGAATTCATGTTAAGTTATGTCCAAATATAAATTATTTACAATTGTATTTTGTTATAGTAATATATGCTCTGCTAGCATATTTAATTCTTAATAATAGTTAAATAAATATAAAATTTTTAGAAGACATGAATTTTCATATAGATCTTTTAAATAAACACTTTCTTATCATTTATTATAATTATTTTGTTATTTAGAATTAGCCAGAGTTATATTAGAGTTCTCTGAAATGTCAATTTCAGTGTGACACCTGACATTGATTGCTCTCGAAGTAGGTAGTTAACACTTAACAGCTTATAAATTATAATATTGTCATGCTAAGAAATTGCCATATAAAATAAAAATAAGTTATGTTTTAAATCAAGGTTTGATAACAAAAGGAGAGGCCGGTCGTGGCGCAGCGGCACGAGGTGTGACTGTAAAACCGACTGATTGTGGGTTCGATCCCCACTCGAGGAGATGAAATATTTACTTAAATTTATATTTCCATTTCTTCGCTCTGGTGTCGAGGTTAAGCGCGGCGTTGAGTTTTGCCACTCAACACGCAATGCCTCCAGAATTCGGCAGAAAGTGGGGAACGGGAGTGTCTTAACACTAGGTTCTCTCTGCCTACTCTGCTGTGGCGGGATACAGCGTGAAGCTGATAACAAAATAAGTATCTAAAGGTATCGTGATAAATTCTTAATTATATTGTATGGTAGATCGGTATAATGTTTAAATATGATGTAAAAGACCATTTATAATTCATGAAGCTTCCTAAAGAGAATGCATATTAATAAGATACTCAGTTAAAAAGTTACTTCTATATAAAATAAAAATCAATGGCTCCATTTAATTATGAGCCATAAAGCCACATCACTTTTGTAGTTTTTTTTTATAGGATAAAAAAGTTTAAAATCCTGATAATTGTATCATAAGACGCTATCATTATGGACGTTTAATATGTAGCACCAAATAATTTTTTGTCCTTTTATTTTAAAACCTTTGTTCTTTTTAAATGATATGAAATAATTAAAAGTTAATTAATTTTTTTTAATAATTTCCTTCAATTTAAATACAATCTCTGTATAATTTTATACTGTGAAAAAAAATCGGAACGTGAAACGTTTTTTTTTACACAAATTGCTATTTTTTCTCCTTACGCTATTGTTTTGTTTCTATAATTTTTTTGTACTTAAAATTGCTTATGATTTTAATTACTTTGAGATTTCTGTTGTTGTTATTGGCATTGCAAAATGGCAGCATTCACTATGTATAATTATTATATTATAAGGTTAGGTTCACTCTGCCTACCCTGCTGTGTGCGGGATACAGCGTGAAGCTGATTTTATTTTATTTTAATGATGTTTGTTTTTGATTGTAAAATATTTTTTTTTGTGATTCTTCAATTAATAAAATACTAAAGAGAAATTATTAAAAGCACCTGATCTTTCATGATCAGGTGCTTTTAATAATTTCTGAAAACTGATTGACGATTTACGTGTATATATATGTATGTATGTATATATATATATATATATATATGTATATATATACATACATACATATATATACACGTAAATCGTCTAATTGTAAAAGAATTTTCCAAATCGGTCGCGGCCCTATTCAATTCAAATGAAAAGGAAACAAAAAATCTATTTGATTGTATTCATAATTTTAGTGACATCGCAGAGTCACCCGCTACGGTGCGCGAGGTCACACATTCCACATTTTTTATTATTATATCATTTTCTTTAGATTGATATGTTTAAATTCGTTTTACATTTTGAAAGAAATGTCGGACTTTATTAAATTACCTACTAAGTATTTTACACGTATTGAAATTATCTTTATTAAAATATCATATAATAGGATAAGGGTTTATATATAGATATGAATAATATAGTTTGATTATTGTCGGCACTTTTATCAACTTATAAAATATAAAAAAGTAGTTATATTGGCGTAACTACAGTAGAACATTGTTTTGTTCTATCATCAATAGTTTTCGCAGCGCACGCGGTGATAGAATTTTTGAGATCAATTTCTTAACACCTTGGGTTACATTATTGGATTTTTATTAGGAATCTCTATTTTTTTTAAAAAATGTAATATATGTTGGTCAGTGAGTAGAGTATAGATTAGTATATATATAGAAGTATAGATGATATCACTTGTTCTTTATCAGGTCTTTGCTTAGTGTGATTTACAGTTTGATCTTAACAGTTTTGTTCTTTGAAAAGGCTTAAAGGAAAAGCTTTTCTAGTGAATATAGTATATTCGTGGTCTAGCATAATCGTATAGATGAAGTAGTTTCTGTTTTGCATGTACAATGTTCCATATCCATTTAGTTGAATATTTTCATCCTATTTTCTATTAGTGTACCTTGTATTGCTTTATAGTTTTTTTCTACTAAGTAAATAAGGTCTACGTCTCTAAATACTATAAAGATGTTATTCAAGTGCTGATTAATAATAATAATAATAAATATACTTTATTGCACATTTAAAAGATACAAAAACAACTTACAAACATAATAATAATAAAAAAAGTACAACAAGGCGACCTTATCGCTTAGAGCGATCTCTTCCAGGCAACCTTTGGATCTTGGTTGTATAAAAACAAGTGGGCGATGCATAAAATAGAAAATTTACATAATAATTCTTAATATATATATATATATATATATATATATACATAAATGTTACATACACCTAAATATATATATAAATTTATATTTATACATACTACATATGCACATAAAATTTAATTTATAAAAATAATAATTATAAATAAAGGAATCAATTTAGTGAGGAAATAATGTTATATATTTAAGTAATGACTTTTGAGCATTTTCTTAAAAACATATAGGCTTTTGGCACGTCTGATCTCGATAGGCAAAGAATTCCATAGACGAGCAGCACTAAACAGCACAGAATAGAGAAGATGAAGTATATGAGTATTCCTGCGAAGGCGGATAGGGACCCACTTAAGCTTGTTTCGAAACTCGGAAATGTGATCATATTTACGTATACCAAATATGAACCTGATGCAAAGATTTTGAAATAAACTTTATTTAATTGCTCCTCTTTAATGTCAAGATAGCATACATCCGCATAATCAAGAATTGGTAATAGGAGAGAGTTTGCCAGCGCAATTTTGGTCGGTATTGGTAGGAAATTGCGCAGCCTTCGTAGAGACGCAGAAGCAGCATAAACCTTGCTGATTATATTTGCCCAAAAACTTTGATATCTTTGTTACATTATGGACGCCTAGTACAAATAGGTTCGTATAATAAACTGTATGTACTATAATATTAAAAATATAACATTAAAGAAATAGGTAGGTATACATAAATTGATAGAATTTAGGTCAAGTAAAATAATGAATACCAACAAATAAATATTTATTCACAACGAAATACATAGTTGATATATATACATTTATATATTATGTTCCTATATAGTGTTCAACATTTTATATTTTAATTTAATGATTAAACATTAAATATAGCTATGACCTACTTAAGTTTAACGGCTTGAGTGGCGTACATGAATAGTTTGTGGTTAGTCCAATACCATTTGTTTGCTAGGGGTCGGTAGTTGAAACCTCGTATTAATTCCACACCACAGTTATCTGTAAAAATACGTAATAACATTTTATAATCTTGACTTACTCTTTTATCAATCAAAACGTTTAAATATGGACATTCAAATATTACGTAATGCCAATTTTTAAGAAGCTTATGCCAATGCAAATTTTTAAGAAGCTCTTAAACATAATCAAGCATTAATAATTAAATTAAATTAATTAATTAATAATGAATATCTAATCGTTTCTTGAAGATATTTCTTATATAGAAGCTAGATTTACAATTTTTTTCCGGAAACAAGTCAGTGTCTACTTACTTTGTTGTAGCATATTTCGGAGTTCCTTTTGTGATACAAATTTATCATATTGATGAGTACCTTTTGGCATATCACGAAATATATTTTCACATAAGAATATAATATGAAATTGCGCAAATCTTGTTTTATTTGGCGTTGTGAAAAACAACTTCCCATTTGGTTTTACAACACGTACACACGATTGGACAAATAATTCTTGTTCATGAACATGCTCTATTATTTCCGAAGCAACAACAGCATCATATTTTTCGCTGTTGCTAGTAGCGTACTCCTGCAATTATATAAATATTTTTTATAAGAGCACGGGATGTAGACGATAAACCCACATAAATATTTACTCAGCTTAAAAACAAAACGCAGTTTTTGGTACCGTCACTCGGCGGTGTCTTTAAGTGGTGAACAGTGTGTCCTAACCTTACATTATTTTTGCCTAACCCGCATAAGTATTTTGAATATAAATTCTATTATACAGAGAAATCGAATTGTTAAAGTATTAATATTGTGCTAAAACTTTTCTTTCGAATTCTTACAGTATTGTCACAAAATCAACGGCTTAATAAGGCTAACTTACCTCTATCGTCGTAGAGTAATAAAAGGGTACGTTTTCTTTTAAGTCATTGTTTCTAGAAGAATGATATTTTGCAACGGTAATTAGCTCTTCGCTTGCATCGATTCCAGTTACTTCAGCTCCTAGTTTAGCTAAGGCCTAAAATATAGCATTACATTAATGAATAATCAAAGAGTTGCTGTATTTTATTTTTGAACAGCACTCTTGCCATATTGTTTTAAAGAAAAATTGGGATTGGTAAGCCGTGCCCACTCCAGAAGAGTCTGGTACTACATTTATTTAGTGTATTAAAATTTGCCTCGAAAAAAATTACATTTACACAAACACATCTCTTCAAAGCTGAAGTCCAGACCAAAGACAATATCTCTAGATGAGATAATGGCTGTATGACTCGACGTCGTGTCTTGCTGAAAGGATCATTCTTGGTTATTGAATATGGTGTGTTGTTAAGGGGCTTAACTACTATCTTCTCAAGTATGTACTATACTTGATATAATTGTGTCGATTTTTTTATCTTTTTCACAAAATTATGGCTGAGGAAGGAGTGACCTTTATAGGAACCAAAACACCACTGGAGTCGGATAATGCCAACGTTATTCACTTTTGACTAATTGGGAAGCTTCTTTAGAGCTCTCAGCATAAATACGGTCATTTTGTTTGTTAAAATATTGCTCAATTGTACATTTTTTTTTCATTCGTAAACAAATATTTCCTGTGACCTTCCTTTCATTTACTTTAAGTAGTTGTTTTCGTTTTACTACTCTATTCTTTTCTAAATTATAAGTTAAAAAATAACAATTATCAGCTGAAGACTGGTCGTCATCTATTCCTGAACTTATTTCCACTGGGTTATAATGTTTAGAGAGTAAGGCTCTAAGCTCTATGACAATTAGGAGTCTCTAGAACAATCCATACGATTCGTAAAAAGGAACCCAAAGTTTTTGCTTCATATATTTATTATATATAGATAAACTAGCGTTCGGGCCATACCGTGCGGCTAATAGGCTAGATCTTTTAGTATCCACTCATTATTCTCAGGACACAGAGTGTTGGGGTGCTTCACCTGAGCATTATTCTAGACTTCAAGTGTCTGAAACAATGCTCATTTGATATATTTATGAAATTTTAACACTCTTTGGATTGGTCTGAGTTTTTTGGCTTATTTGACAGGTTCCCTCTGCTTATCCTGGTGTGGGCGGATTACAACGTGATGCGTTAAAAAAAAACTATAATATAAATATTTTTTTCGAACTTGAGGTTAATGCTGTTAGCCCTATTGGCCTTAACAGTGACTCCGGGTGGGTAGCGAAGAGAGTACTCTGTCCCAGAAGAAACGCAAGCACTACCTGGCTGCTTGAGAGGGGTCGACCACTGTAAGGGCGCCCCCTGCGTGGCTCAACTATAATATTTGTTATTTCCTTTTATTTATATTGGTAGGGGAGCCCAAGCGGGGATTTCGGAATTTACTAAAGCGCGGCAGTTTAATATACTGTGGGATTCCTTGTACTCAGTAAAGTAATTCCACCAAATATGAGCCTCATATATATGGACGCCCCTCTAGGATAAAAGAGCAGATTAATAAAAAAAGTTGAAATTCTCTAACGCCTCAAATTAAGGTAGAGTGAGTTAATTACGTAAAGAAGGGGTTGGACTACAAACACTTGTAACAAAAACTTTACTTTATTTTAAAGTGAATAATTCAAGGATTACGAAAAATATAGAATCTGACGAATTCAACAAAGCCGAACTAATAAAAATTGATCGATAAAGCTTAATGCAGCTACGGGTTGCCTATAATTCCTCTCTCCGTGTTTCTATTACTCTCTCACTCATGATAATTAAAAAAATACTATTTTTTTTTAATAATTATATAACATATATTACATTATTTATTTTTTCTTATAAATATAAATATTCTACTTCTAACATACGCTCTTTTATTAACATGCTCTTTCTTGAGCTTTGCAATTGATTACGATCAATAATTTAGAAAAAATAATAATATAACTTAATTCTCATATTAATATATATATATAAACCCTTCTGTTAATGACCAGATTATGAGATAGCACGTTTAGGGCATGAAGATGAACAATATATATCTTAATCTGACGCGATTGAGTATTTCAAAATGTCGAAATTGTTTTTACACATTCCAACAATGTTTGCGAGTTTTCGTCACATCCAAATCGTCAGACTATTATATAAGAGCTTTTTTCAGGTTCATTTAACATTCCCTTAGAAGATCACCTCCATCCTTCCTACTTGTTTCCAACAATCAGATTAACATACTCGTACTTACATTTTAAAGAATACGTACGACATGGATGTTATCAATATCTGACGCGGTAGAGTATGCCCATACAACAGTTTTTTTTTATATTTTTGAAAATCTATAGCCGCTCACCCCACTGATCAAAAGATATATATATGTTTTTTTTTGTTTTTGGCATCGAAGCTTCGGAATCCAATAGGTCCTATTAGCATAAAGTAAGTAAGTAAGTAACCGAGTAAATTCCGATATAGCATTTATTTTGTTGTATTTTATATAAATACCTCAGATAGTATTCCACCTCCGCAACCGACGTCTAGAATTTTTTTTCCTTTTAGAACTGTAGAAATATTTTCTTGTGAAGATTTGTTAACTAAGCCGTCTACAATAAACGGGATTCTGTAATCGTTTGGGAAATTTAGTATACATGTAAAGTATATACACAATATATATAAAATGTTAAATTGGTAAGTTCTTATTGATACACTTTTCAATTAATCTAATGAAATTCTAAGAGACAATATTTTAACTTTTCTTGTTACGGTTTCAGCGTAAATTTAAAAGTTAAGCGTTAGTATTCTATTCTACCTCAACTGAATAAGATAGGGTTGAACAAAAAAACTTAATGTGCATGTTACCTACATACAATGTTTTTACGTTATTAATAATTTAGTTTGTTATAAGACACTCCGTTTCCTACTTTCTGCCGAATTCTGGAGGCTTTGCGTGTTGAGTGGCAGAACAACGCCGCAAACCCGCTTTTTTTTAGTTTGTAATAAGCGGACAATTTTTTTATATTTAAAAGTTATTTTATATATTTATACTTACATCAAAAATTTAATTTTATTAAATGTTTTATTTCCTAGAGTGGGACTCGAACCCACAACTTATTGCGTTTATAGTCTACTGCTAAAAAGAGATTGAAAATCGTGGGCCCAAATCTGAAGAGAGTGAAATGATATAAAAATTTTTTAATTTTTTTCAATTTTCAATACCAAAAAAAATCAACTCCATTGAAAATAATAGTTTAAATTTAAAAAAATGTTTTAGATCCTGAATCGATATAAATAATCGTTTATGGTAGGTACTACGAATATAAAATATTTATTCATCCCAGTTAAGTTTAAATATTTTACGCACTTATAGTGCATATAATTACATCACATTTATTACATTTATATATTATTTATTACATTTATATAATTACAGGATAAGTAAAGAAAATGTTAATTACTGAAAAAACATAAAGAAATGTTTAATTGATTAAAACCAATCATATATAAATGACAAACATGACACCTGATTGACATTGAAACCTTGTATCATGGTTTTTGCATTTTTGTTGCACTCATTTAGTTCGTTTTGAGTGTTTTCCCGTTTGTTTGAAATTTTCAACGACTATTTCTTTGTTATTTTACCGATTTTCTAAGTATAATTTTATATATTTATATATTTATATATTCGCCTAAAAATGTATCTATGTACATATACGTTTTTTTTTAATTTATTTATTTTGTATTTTTGTGGTGTACAATAAAGCATATTATTATGTTTTTTTTTAGTAATTACCTATTGTAGAGGTTGATTTTATAGAAATTGGACTGTGAACTCAGCCTCACTTTTTTAAAATCTAATAACTCTGTCCTCAGATTGCCTAAAGTAACAGAATTTTCAGGAATTGAAAGATGTACTTGAATCTATTAAACCATACTATTTTCATCTGTTTACATTCTGGGCCCATGAATGTATGCAATAGTTTTAATCTCCTTAAGTTTTTATATAATATAGGCCTATAAAATATATAAACGCTCTAACTAGGCAAGATACCATTTTATATGAAATATAATTATTGTATTTTATGTCATCAATATGCCCTTGAAAAGTTGTTGCAATTGAACTTTGTTTTTATTAAATCCTTGTTCAACAACAGTTTATTATATTAGTTTAAGCCGTATAAATCGGCAAGAAAAGTTAAAAATAGGCAACGCTATATAGAGAACAAATATTGCTACATTTAATTTTAATTTGCAATTTTATTATGTTTGTAATTCTAAAATATAAGTAATTAATATTCTATAATTAAAAAGAAAGGTAGTTTGTTTGCCTTTCGTTGAATCTTTTAGTTTCATAAATTAAATAAATAAATTTGTAAGAAACTTAACTAAACTTCTTTTGAATATTCTAATTACTTTAATAATTACCGCAAGGGGTTTAAAGAATGTAGACCTTTTAAAGGGCCATCATCCGCCCACCATCCACCCATGGCTGCAGAAAATTTTTTTACATCTTCGATATCAATTGTAGAGTTGGCATATTTCTTACATGTTATAGAAAACGACACAATTTGGGTTTTATTTATTCTGTAAAAATAAAGGAAATTTAAAAATCACGCGGAATACGCGACGGTTGTAGGTTCGAGTCCCACTCAGGGAAATGAATTGTTATTTATAAATCAAAAATTAGCTTCACGCTGTATCCCGCACAAAGTAGGGTAGGCAAAGGGAACCTTGTGTTAAGACACTCCGTTGCCCACTTTCTGCCGAATTCTGGAGGCATTGCGTGTTGAGTGGCAGAACTCAACGCTGTGCTTTGCCTCGACACCAGAACGAAGAAATTAAAATATACATTTATGTAACTATTTCATCTCTTCGAGTGGGGATCGAACCCACAACCAGTCGGTTTTACAGTCCCACTTTGTGCCACTGCGCCACGACTGGCCTCGTACAGAACTGCCACGTTATCTTAAATTAAATTATTTTATTTTATTAACAAAATTATTGTTAGTTATTGAAAAAAAATATTATATTACATATATATATTCTTTATATACAAATGTAAATAAATTACTTACAGATTTTTATATGCGAAGATTTTGTACGATTTTTTTAACAATTTACTGGCCATTGTTATTATTTTTGTATTTCACAAAACGTCCACTTGCACTGATGTAAAATTCCTAAGAAACTAATTTATAAGCTTGATATCGTATAAATAGAGTCTACATCCCCTTCACTTAATCTTGATGGAGCATGGGTAGATACAAACGTAAAGACCGCGCGTATCCATATATTTGGTTAGATACAAAAAACCTACCTCATTAACGTAACAGATGAATAAAAAATTTCAGATTTACATTAAAAAGGCATTACATATGCCGTATATTTGTTTGTCTGTTTCAATATACAAATTAAAGAGGAATATAAATTATATATTGACGTTATATATCTTATATATAAAATTCTCGTGTCACAATATTCGTCCCTGTACTCGTCCGAAACGACTTGACCGATTCTCATGAAATTTTGTGAGCGTCAATTGAGTAGGTCTGAGAATCGGCCAACATCTATTTTTCATACCCCTTAGTGATAAGAGTTGTCCAACCTTAATATTTTTTTTAATTTTGTATTTTTTTATAATGCGCATTAAAAATACATACACTAAAATACATAACTAAAATTTTCACCTGTTTATCACCAACCCCTATTTTTTAATAGCCATTTTAGTAATTTAATATTTTTTTATTCTCGGTCGATAACTGATCAATTGTTATTTAATTAGTTATCTCCGCCAGTCATCTATAAGTGTCACTTCTGACCCAGTAAACAGCATGGAGTAGGAATGAGAACGGAGCCGGTCTCCTAGTCTCACACAATAAGACTTATCTCACTCCCTACACAATTATCAGCCATCATTATTGTTTACGCATAAAGTGTTGTATTAACGGTGACAATAATTATTTTGCTATCTCAGTGTAACATCTCATATTAACTATTAATTATTCCTATTTTATTATTATTAATAATAAAATTATTAATTTTGAGTGTATTTTACACAATTAGTAGTTATATATTAAGTGAAATTGAACATAAAAACGCAATTCTTTATTTAACTGTTCGACAGTTACAGTTTAATTTTAAGCCCAACAGATGTCGCTATGCACAAAGCATTATTTTCTGAATCGCGCTGGTAAAGATTCATGGCTAAAAAATTACATTCAAAACGTCTTGGTTATATGACTAATGATAAATGAAATGTTCATAGTACAAACAATAAAGTAAACAAAATTGAATTGTTGGTGATAGTTATCTTCATAAATCTTAAAAAAAAAACCATATAGAAATTACGATTATATATAAAAAAAATATATTAGAAGTCATCATAGTTGTCAGTCAATTCTGTTAATTAAATCAATAATCATGTAGTTCAAGCGGGCGAAGCCGCGGGCGGGCCGCTAATGTTAATATATAATTTATATGAATATCGAGTTCATTGGTATGGTAAATAGGTTTTTACCATACCAATGAGCTCGAAAAAAACGTAATGTTAATTATTATTTTTTGCCTATTACGGTTTAGTGGCAAATAATATAAAATAAATTTAAATATTATTTAGGATTTTAAAATGTTTTCTTTTCTTTTAATATTTCTAGTTAATAACAACCATTATGATTTGATCATATTTTTTTTTACAATAGATTTTAATAAAAGAGATATATATTATCCTAGCGGCTCGCCCACGGCTTCGCCCGCTTAAAATACATGATTATTGATTTAATAAGAATTAATTTAATAATTTATTAAAAAATTGATTGACGTCTATAATGACTTCTAATGTGATTTTTTTACGATATTATCTTCAAACGGTCTTATTCATAAAAAGTTATGGAACAGATAAAGTGTTCTATAAACCTACTATAAGGAAAACGTCAAAAAGTCGTATTCATAACAGCATTTTAGCGCTAAACAGTTCTATAAGCCTATTATAAAGTTATAGAGGCCAAGACCTTACTATAACCGTTCTATAAAATAAAAAATGGTCGATTCTCGACAGCTGATCATTGAAAATGACATTTGATGTAAACAAAATATTGTAAATAACCTCTCAATATAGTTAGTACTCAAGTTGAAAAAATGAAAAAGTTAGTTTTTTATACAAAATAAATTATAGAATTATGGTTAATATTAAAATAAAACGCTATTTGTCATTAAAGACGCACACAGACATAAGCCTATCAAAGGGAAACCGCCGCATACGCCTCATTCCAAAATGGAGTCGTCGTTCAAAGTTGATTAACCTTTAGTAGTATGTATTTAATTTATTGGTATCTATGCGTAACTGCGTCACACGAAATACAGGTATGGATAAACATCGTGAAATGAAAAAAAAAACATAAGTCTAAACTATTGAGGTATCTTGATTAATTTCTATAGGTATGGGTTTAAAATATTTTATCCTATATGCTGTTCCCGTAAAAGGAGCGCTGACGCTTCCATCCCGTATAAATATAAAAGGCCGTCGTGGCGCAGGGACACAAAGTTGTGCCTGTAACGTGACGTTATGGGTTCGATCCCCAGTTGGCTGATTGAATTGTAATTTAATCATATTTTCATATCTTAACACTAAGTTCCCTCTATCTACCCTGCTATAGGCGGTATACAGCGTGGATCTGGTGTTAATTTTTTGTGAACCGATTAAAATACAACTAATCTCTATATATAATAAGACAGTAAAAATATTTTGTCTGTACATTTAGTAATTTTGACTGAAATGGATAGAGGGACACTTAAAAAGAATAATAGAAAGCAAAAAGATTTTTTTTGAATTTCTTGTCTGTCTGTCTGTCTGTCTATCTGTCGACATATTTTTGTCCGCATTTTTCTCTGAAAGTACTGAATCGATTTTGAAAATTTCACCAATTGCTTTGTTTCAACTTGAGTACTAAAGTTTAGTTCATCAAAATCGGTTTATTAAAAAAAAGTTATCGTCATTTGAATGAACTCAAGGCATTACTTTGCCTGCGAATATTATATAGCAATCGCGCTGGTATGACCCTGGCTAAAGAATGACATTCGAAACGTCTGGTTTATATGATTGTTGATAAAAATATATATTTTTGAAGCACTATTATATAATATTTTATACAATAAAGTAAGCAAAGTTGAATTGTTAGTGGAGATTACTTTCATAAATCATAACAGTTAAATTTAAGTCGTAATTAATTCAACCGGCCGGTCGTGGCGCAGCGGCACGAGGTGTGACTGCAAAACCGACTGGTTGTGGGTTCGATCCCCACTCGGGGAGATCAAATATTTACTTAAATTTATATTTCCATTTCTTCGCTCTGGTGTCGAAGCGCGGCGTTGAGTTCTGCCACTCAACACGCAATGCCTCCAGAATTCGGCAGAAAGTGGGGAACGGAGTGTCTTAACACTACGTTCCCTCTGCCTCTGTCTGCTATGTGCGGGATACAGCGTGAAGCTAATTTTAATTTATTTTAATTCAACACAGAGATAAAGAACGATCTTGAAAGAAATATCAAGTAAATACAAAGATATTTTGGTTGGTTCGTTCATATAATATATGTAACTAATTTAAAAACTGTACAGGAGTTAATATGCAATTAATACAGTTATTTTACAAAGAATATTATGAATCCTACAACCTAAATTAAATTATTCACTGACATCAGC
>JAATLQ010025180.1:2944-27832 GCA_013421005.1 Heliconius erato x Heliconius himera
TTTAAATGGCAACACAGATTTCCCATCACCCACAAAAAAATTACACATCTTCGGAACCAACGGACGCCAATATGTCGAGTTGAAGTTTTTGGCACTCAAAAGTAACTTTTTTACCTCAATTTAGTTGTTTTTTAGTATTTCATTGTAAACAAATATAGGTACTTGGATTGTGGATCGAGTTTATGTATATATTTGGCCTTGTAACTGGATTAAAACTGAATTTCAAAAGTTTTGATATCATTGTGATTTTGAAGGTGATATTTTTTTAAAAAATAAGTTATGAAAGAGCCGGGTGGATGGGCCTTGAAAGAGATGGCTCTTTCATAAGGCTCTTTTATGACCCCGAATTAGATTTTTTTAAATTAATTATAATTATAATAAATATACATTCTTAATAAACATTATTAAATAATTTGCTACTGATATTTCATTATGGAGAAGTCTGATCCCAAAAAACTCAAAAATAAACCAAGAAAATTCAGACCCGAATTCGTCTGATTCTATCATATTGGCTGAAGTAAAAAAAAGGTAGATTGGAGCAAAACAAAGTCCAATACAAATAAAAATAGTGATAATTGCATGGAGCAATATTTAAAAAAAAACATCTCATAATTTAAGTATGTTGTTTTTGAGAAGATATAATTAATTTATTATTTAGTTTCATTTTCGTGATTTTTATTAATAAAAGAACTATCCGCCTCCAAAATATAAAAAAAGATCATAAATAAAATAATATAATATGATTGGTTTAAATAATATGAGATTGTTAGAATTATTTACTTAAAATGATTAATATAATTTAAAAAAACATAACTTTTTAATAAGGAATTTAATAAAATTGTTTTTATTTAATACTTCATTATTATTATTTAGCATAATTTTCACTATTACATCTCATAATATAAGACTGGCTCTTTCATAACTTTTGGTGGCTCTTTCAATACCGAAATGTTATGAAAGAGCCAAATGACACATTTTTTTAAAATGCATATTTTATTGCTTTTTTTATTGTATTTAAAGCTTATTTCGTATGAAATTATCTAGTTTAATAAATGAATAATAATTTGAGGGAAAAAAAACTTAATTTCTTTAATTAAAAGTATATTTTTTTGCTTCGTCTAGTAAACTGGCTCTTTCATGCCACCTCTCCCCTACCTTCCTACTTGCGTATACACATGAAGGGAATCTTGCAGCAATTGACTATCCCCTTCCCCTAATAAAGAAACAATAATTCATGTATAACAGAGATATAGAAAATATTTACCGTCGGAAACTCCGTTCTTCAAATTCAATTCAAACGAAACTTAACACCGCATTTTATCTTACCAAGAGCGGACAAACGAAAATAGTTAATTCCACCAACCCAAGATCGAATCCACAATGCGTTTATTATAGTCTTATACAGCCCCACTGGACCACGATGCCCTAAAAAAAACAAAAAAAAGCTGTTTCTCAAAACACAAATTTGTACGATTCACGAAAATTATTAAGAAAATTTTATTTTACTACGTAGGTATATATTAGTAATTTAATACAAAATAAAGAGTAAGATGCTTGTCTTTGATATAAAACAAGTGTATTTTCTTTCTCGACCACATTTTCCAAATGTCACTGGATCGAATGCTACTCCCAATTAAAGGATCGGCTTTAATTGCACTTCTGTTTTTGATAGCGTCGTTACTTTTAAATGCTATTTATTTTTTCCGTCCAAACAAATCTTTTCCTTTTTAAATTAAAACACGATCTAATAAAAAAAGTTAGAGTTAAATTTTAGTTTTAAGTTCTTTTAAATGTTAAATGTTCTTTTAAATGTAAAAATTGGTATAGTTTAATAAAATAAATATAAAAAAAAATTAAATTAAATTAGCTTCACGCTGTATCCCGCACACAACAGGGTAGGCAGAGGGAACTTAGTGTTAAGACACTCCGTTCCAAAATAAATATGTCTATCTAAAATATATGTATGTATTCACGTATAAAATTCGACCTCACTAACTTGGTGATAAATCTTGTTTATTTTTTCCACATCACCTTAAGTTTCTCTTTCATTTCTACGCTCTGATGTCGAGGCAAAGCGCGGCGTTGAGTTCTGCCACACTTAACACGCAATGCCTCAAGAATTCGGCAGAAAGTGGGGAACGGAATGTCTTACACTAGGTTCCCTCTGCCTACCCAGCTGTGTGCGGGATACAGCGTTAAGCTGATTTTATTTTAACCTTAAGTTTGTTAAACCTTATGTTCGTGGTTGCTATCCTTATTCGAGGAAATAAATTGTTTTCTTTTCCCCGCTTTATTTCCAACACTTAATACAGAATGTCAAACTTTTTGAAAGTAAACAATATTAAATTTGTGCAGAAAATGGAGAACGGAGTGTTTTGACACTAAATTCTTCCCGCTTTTTTCGGGATAACATGGTAGATGGAGACTTATTATTTTTTTTTTCTAAAAAAGGCCTGAAATTGCTAACTACGATAGTTCTGTGTTGAAATCTATGTATATCAATAACTAATCGAGCACACAAAAATAAAGAGAACACAAAGCTGCATCACTAAATTCTATTTTCTTTAAAAAAAAGATATCATATTAAATCTAAATATTTAATAGGTTTAAGAATAGAATATATTTAGCCCTTATGTAAATGTCGAAGCGAGCATCTCATGTAAATATTCACCAGTCGCCTGAGGCACTGTCTCTGTGTACCGCAGTCGGAAATTTGAACTATGTGAGCTATGCGAACGACTACTATGAAGCATGTATTCATAGCATTTAATTTTCGAAGATTTGCTGTGAATAAATTTTAAAGCACTAAACTATATGGAAATTGGAACTTGAGTAGCACTTGATAAAGACGAAAAGGTAAGTTTTTAATTAAAGTAAATATTTTATTATAAAAAAAAGAATTACTGAAATTAAAAATTATCTTGATTTATTTATTATATTGTTCTATTAATATTTAATAGATATAATATATATTAAATGACAAATAGCTTTCTTTATCATAATTTTCACACTTTGAGTTGATTTTTCTAATAAAATAAGGCTATAAAAAACAGTAGCTAAGAACTTTAAAATTTTGGCATCGGCGCAAGTACGTTGCTTGTTGAATTAAACAATAAAATGATTTCCACAGTTTCAAGTAACAAAATGGCAACTCGCCAACTTTTGACTGATTCCTCGATAAAGATACAGCAATTTCGTTACAAAATTGATTTATCAAACATTACAAGTTTGATTACTGTTATCTCAATATAAGTGAAATACGTTCGTTATAAGAAATAAAAAAACATACAAAAATGCAGGCATAGAGTTTGTAAAATATATAGAATATATAAAAAAAATTAGTCCTTGTTTTAATCATTTCACGTTCGCGGGTAAGATATTTTTATGAGCGTCCCAAATAAAATAAATATTTTTAATTATCGTTACATTGTTCTAAATATATTTTTCCATTATGGTATGACCGTTTTATTTCGAGTCCATCATAGTGCAGCGAGGCAGTTTTACGTGAAAGCATAGTGGTTACAGTTCAATCCCAACTCAAGCAAAATAGCTAATATTTATGTTATGTATGTTTAAGCATTAAGCATATTTGTAAGTGGTTATGTGATCCCATACAGAGAAATCAATGTCCTATTTATATTTAAAAACTAATAAATATCATAACACTAGGTCCCTAAGCCTACCCTTCTACATGCGGGATACAGCGTGAAGTTAAAAAAACCGGACAAGCGCCAGTCGGGCTCGATCACCGAGAGTTCCGTACGTTAATTGGAGATCTCGAGCTTTTTTCTGATTTCAATTTAACCTTTTTTTGATATCTCACTTAGGCTATTATTTTTTTAGATTTAATAATATATTTATAGTTTTCAGATTGTTTCCTACACTAGTACTACCTGTAGATGCTAACTGTCAAATTTCATAATTGTATTATAGGTTAACCGGAAGCACCTTATTATTTTTTTTCCCTTTATAGTGTCGAAATACTCGTTTTTTGCGATATAAACGGCCATATCTTTTTTTAAAGTAAATATATAAATTGGTCTTTTTCAAAAAATCATGGGGCCGTAGATTTGAGTAGATGGTTTGAATTTCAACTCGATATTTCCAAGCGTTTCCTGAGAGACAGACAGACGCACGGACAACTAAGTGATCTTACAAGAATTCATTTTTTACTTAAAAGATACGGAACCCTAAAAACAATAGTTAAAACACTATTAGTTTTAGTTTACTATATTATTTCTGCATTTCTCTTTAAAAAAGAAGACATGAGTAAAGATAAATCTAGTCAAACTCTAATGTAGCCATAGTCAACTTCACAGAAAATATATACTAGAGGGTACAAGCGTGAAAATGAGTAAGGAAAATAAACACTCTCTTAAAACATATATAAGCGGAAAATAAGCGAGTTGGCAAACAACCCGGTTCACTCTACACTGAGCCATTTATTAGC
Source organism: Heliconius erato x Heliconius himera (assembly GCA_013421005.1). Lineage (NCBI taxonomy): Eukaryota > Metazoa > Arthropoda > Insecta > Lepidoptera > Nymphalidae > Heliconius > Heliconius erato x Heliconius himera. Next base: position 7,395 of record JAATLQ010025180.1, read on the forward strand.
CGTCATAAATTGCTTTAGTGGGTTTACTCAGTTTCAATTAACGGACCGACTACTGAGGCGGCGCGGATGCGAGCGCTATTTCTTTGCAGATATCGATGTTTTAGCATTTAATAACTTTATTAGACTCCAGTCGCGGCGCAGAGGCACAAAGTGTGCCTTTAAATCGACTGGTTGTAGGTTCGATTCTCACTCGAGGAGATGAAGTATTTATTTACATTTATATTTTTATTTCTTCGCTCTAGTGTCGAGGGGAAAGCGCGGTGTTGGGTTGCGTCACTCAACACGCAATGCCTCCAGAAATTGGCGGAAAGTGGGGAACAGAGTGTCTTAACACTAGGTTCCCTCTGCCTACCCTGCTGCGCGGGATACAGCATGAAGCTGAAAAAAAACCTTTATTTATATATTACAGGCCAGTCGTGGCGCAGGAGCACAGAGCGTGACTGTAAAATCGACTGGTTGTGGGTTCAATCCCCACTCGAGGAGTTAAAATATTTACTTACATTTGTATTTTCATTTCATTATAACATCCCCGTAGCTAAGATTTTTGAATTTTTTATATGAAATATTACAGCATGTAAGTTTAATAAATAATATGTAACATACTTTCTTAGGGATTTCTATGACCTAAAAAAAAGTATTTATTTACTATGATACTCTTCCTCTCATACATGTTGACGGCTACGTCAAGGATGTCAAAACACAGAATAAAGACAAATGATTGACGAAAAATCCGATTTTCTTGGTTCTTTTAATATGATACAAAGAAAGCTACAATGTTACTTTTTTTAAAGATTTTCGTAATCTAATTAACATTTTTACTACATTATCACTATTCAATCATCATTGGCCCGTCGTGGCACAGGGGCAGAAGTTTGACTGTAAAAACGACTGGTTGTGGGTTCGATTCCCACTCGAGCAAGTGAAATATTTATTTACATTTATGTTTTCATTTCTTCGCTCTGGTGTCGAGGCAAAGCGTTGCGTTCCGTCATTCAGCACGGAATGCCTTCAGAACACGGCGGAAAGTAGGGAACGAAGTGTCTTAACACTAGGTTCCCTCTGCCTACCCTGCAGTGTGCGGGATACAGCGTGAAGCTGATTTTATTTTTTATTTATTTTTTACTTTACATAATAGATTTTATATTTATGAACATAGTTTTAATTAACATAGTTCCAAGTAATTTCCAGTTAACAAATAAACCATTTTGCCTGGAGCGATATCTCTCTGTGCGCGACCGCCGGTACAACAACATCTTGTGACAAATTCCTACTATGTGCGCTGTTCGTGAACTTTAAGTACAGTCGGATATTACTTAAGCTTGTTATATAGCGATTATAACGTCGATATATTGCATAGAATATTAAGTTTGAAGCTGTTTCGTTTGTTTATTCAATTTTGCTGATATTTTGATTTTGTTTAATCTAAATTATTGATTTGATCTCATTGCTATTTTCATTTTAAAAAATAAAAATAATATAGACACCGGGGTATTGAATTACTATTTATCAATATTTTCATATCTACGCTCTGGCACCAAGACAAAAGCCCGGCGTTGAGTACCGCCACTCCGCACGCAATACCTTGAAAAATACGGCGGAAAGCCGGGAATGGGGTGCCATAACATAGGTCCCCTCTGCTTATCCTACTACTACTACTTTATGCGAGATACAGCGTGAAGATTATCATTTATATTGCACAAATTGGAGGATGAATTAAGCATATTCTCGCTAATTGGATAATTCTAGATATAACTAAAACGATTGTTACTGGTATTTTAAATGCCACTCCACTTAATGTCAAAGATTAGATAAATTGTAAATCATTTATTTAAAAAAGATAGAAAACAAAATCTTTAAAAAAAAATTAAGCATAAGTATTTTTCCTGAAAGAATGAATCGTAGAACCCTTTTTATTACAACGATACTCAAATGCACACCGATAGATAACCTTTAAAAGAACATTATAAAAAGTGTATACGACTTATACGACTTTAAACATTTAACACCAGCGTAGAAACGTTATTTACATTTTTATTTACAAATATAAAAGAAGTAAACGTTAACTAGCACGTGGTTATTTATGTTTTAAATCGTGGTCCAATTGAATGCGACGTGACTTGCATGAGATGTCGTACATATAAGGACAGTGAAAATAACTGATAAAAGTATGAAACGAGCTATAAATATTTCTGCAGTAAAACAGTTCGTACACAGTGCAAAGGACTTTTTAAATAAAACATTCATACAACGCTTTATATTATGGCGTTAAAATACGATCGTGTAATAAAATATATTCATCGATCGAGCTGAATCATCTATTATGTAAGAAAATATTTGTAAAAATATTCATTTTCTACATTTTTACTGCTTCTACTGTCAACAAGCTTGCTTTTATTTTTTACTTCTTCTTAAACGGGGTTGCGAGAGGCACGGGTTCGAATCCAGCAACTGCCAGTGTATACATAGAACTCTAAGTAAATGTAGATGACATTTCTCATATATGTTACCTCCTTAGTATAATAAAAACTTGAATATTTAACGTATTATAATATATTTTTAGGATAAGAAATAATAAAGAAATAACATGGCGTGGGTAGACGGGCAGGACGATAGCGAAAGTACCAGAAACCAATCACAACACAACAATATCAATAATTAAAGGAACTCCACCAGCGCCAAACCTAAAAACCTAAGAATTTCTAAAATAATTTTTATAATTTAAATTATATATTTGGGTGTGATATTATATATTTCATATGGTTTAATTTAATTAAGATTGAATTTAAAATACATTTTTTTTAATAATTATAGCTAGATAAAGATAAAATCTTTTATTAAGAACTTATTTTTATTTAATATTATTTTTTTATGTTAATATTATATACAAAGCATATATACAATGGAAAACCATGTATCTACTCTCGTATCGCTTATTAAACTATTACTACTAATGATACCGCAAAACATATTTTTTTTATCAGCTTCACGTTGTAACTCGATGTGTGTTGGGTAGGCAGAGGAAACCTAGTGTTAAGACACTCCGTTCCCCACTTTCTGCCGATTTTTTTTTCCGAAGTCACACCTCGTGCCGCTGCGCCACGACTGGCCTCAAGACATTTAATATTGTCGCTAATTAAAACAAGGCACCGCCGTATGTATATTATAATTACAACAAAATTGTAAATAGACTAATTTCTAGTATAAAAGATTTATTCTTGTATAGCATAGATGGAAAGTTGTGAAAAAACTAAAGTAAGTTCGATTTACTTTCCTTTCAGAGCCAGCGTGAAATAAGAGTCACACAGCGCCGCGCTTGCTCCGGATCTGAAATATTTAAACTCGAGTAAACACGGAACTCGTATGTAAATACGTTTAGCTAACCAGAACTGTGTATATACAAAAATATGCTAAGATTTATTTTAGAATAATACACCAAAGACTGTTGAAGTGCTGTTGGAATGTTCTTGGGTGATTGCGGCTAGTTTTTAGTTTAAATTCTCTTTCACTATGGTATTTTCAAAATAATAATGTAAGTGTTTCCGGATCTCAAGTAGCCTTCTTTACGTAACCTACAACACAATATCTAATAAATATTAATAATAAAAATAATTTCGTTTGCCCCCCTTGATTAGACAAGTTACGGTGTTGAGTTACAACGCATTAAGTTACCTTACTAGTCCGCTCGATATGCGTTACATATAAACGTTAAATGAAAATAAACGTTAAAATAGAATAATACACATTTTTTTTGTTGCCATTTACTATAATAAATCAATATGCAAGGATTACACACCTGTAACTGCAGCAACAGAATGGAAATTCATATGTACTAGATATATAAAGTTTTTGGAGATTAACCTAAATCCATTGAATTTAAAACATATCGAAAAAGTCGAAAATCGTATCAGAATATAAAAGTTATAAGTTTAAAATCACCCTGCCATTTTTATATCTCCAACGTCAACAACCCGCTGTTTGTTGAGCTTTAGATAAATATTATTATGCTCTAATTCTTTGTATGTGTATTTACAAATTTAAAACAGTTCTTGTTTATGTTTGAGGCTAGTCGTGGCGCTGGGACAAAAATGTGTAAATGTGACTGTAAACGGGAATGGGTGTGGGTTCGAACCCCAGAATAGCGCTTCTAGAATTCGGCGGAAACTGAGCAACATAATGTCTCAATACTAGTTTCCCTTTGCCTACCCTGCAATGTGCAAGATAACGCGTAAAGCTGATTTAAATTTTAATTTGTTGAATTAATAGTATAAAATATTAGTAATCTTACTCCTCTATCGCTATACGTATGCATCTCTCTTATAACTACGTTAAACTTAGCTACTTTCACAAAAAAACCAAGACAAATAGATATTGCACAATTCATATAAAAGACAGTGGTGGTCGTGGATATCTAGTATATTAGATCTAAAGATTTGGTGCCATCATCAGGGTGTAAATGAAAACGTTAAAGTATTCAATCATTCCTGTCTAATTGTGTCTCCGCTCTGGTAACACAACGCGTGGTGTTGAGTTCCGCCACTCAATACTCAATGTCTCGAATTGGAGGAAAGAGGACAAAGTGTCTTCGCACTAATTTGTATCTGCCTATATTGCTATACCTACATGAAAATGTTTAAAACAGAAAGCTTCTTTCCCGTCAAAGAGTGAATTACGTTATCACTTAGTTTGCAAAATCTAAGTGATGTGTGTTCTTTCCTGGGAATAAAGATAGGAGAATTACAAAAAATAATAATATTTCCATTAAAATACTTATTTAGAAAACGTATAAAAATTTGACCACTAAGCCATGCGTTCAATAATGGTCAGAGCGCCTGGTCGGTTTCCAGGAGGCGCGGGTTCGAGTCCCGCTGCGTTCAAATTTTTTTCGTTCTAAATAAGTATTTTTCTTTCCTAAGTGTGGAATAGCACTTTAAAAATGTTTAAAAAATATTTCCATTTTTTTCATTTGGTTTCGTTCTGGTATCAAGACAACGGAGTACGACGTTCAGTTTCACCACTCAACATGCAACTGGGAAATTGGGCGAAAAGTGGAGAATGGAGTGTCTATACATTAAGTTCCGTTTGTCTACTATACTATATGCAAAATATAATGTGAAGCTACAAAAAAAATTCGCAAACATTTAAAAAAAATATCGAATATCAAGCAATATAACTAAAACATGAAAATAATAAAATGTTTTGAAACTCGCAGCTCCACGATAATCAAACGATTCATTTAACCGTTAGAGTAAAAATTTTTATTGGAGCTGACATCAGTTCAAATACAGCGTTTGTGGAATTAAGTTATGGTTACGCCAATTACAGTCGTTTTTGAACCGCACGATGGCTGATCGCCAGTTTGTGTTTATAAAGTGCAATTCAATTATAATATTTCAGTTCAGCTTATCCCGCTGTATCCCTCATATAGCTGGGTAGGTAGAGGGAACCTAATATTAAGGTACTCCGTTCCCGAATTGAGTTGAGTGGCGGAATTCAACACCAGCTTTTGTGCCAGAGCGAAGAAATGAAAATATTAATAAAAATAATTCATTCCCCTGAGTGGGGATCGAACCCACAAACGTCGCATTACAGTCACACCCTTGTAAGCCTGCGCCACGACGGCCTCAATAAGTAACATGATTTTCATACTAAAACAAAATCAGCTTCACGCTGTATCCCGCACACAGCAGTGTAGGCAGAGGGAACCTAGTGTTAAGACACTCCGTACCCCACTTTCTGCCGAATTCTGGAGACATTATGTGTTGAGTGGCGGAACTCAACGCCGCGCTTTGCCTCGACACCAGAGCGAATAAATGGAAATATACATTTAAGAAATATTTCATCTCCTCGAGTGGGGATCGAACCCACAACCAGTCGGTTTTACAGTCACACTTCGTGCCCCTACGCCACGACTGGACTCATTTTCATACTAAAATAGTAATATTTTACGTTTGATCGTATTATTGAACAATTACTCTCGTGCTTTGTCTGTAATCCGTAACGACCATTGTCTAAATATTTGCAATGTTCTATTAAATCGCCAAATGGAATTTGTGTGTGGCATAAATCAATGAAACATATTTGATGATAGTTGGGGCCAGTTGTGGCGCAGGGCGCAGGGGTGTGACCGTAAAAGCGACTGGTTGTGGGTTCAATCCGCACGCGAGGGAATGAAATATTTGTTTAAATTTATATTTTCATTTCTTTGCTTTGGTGTCGAGGCAAAGTGCGTCGTTGACTTCCGTCATTTAACTCGCAATGCCTCCAGAATTTGGCGGAAAGTGGGGAACGAAATGTCTTAACATTAAGTTCCTTCTTCATACCCTGTTGTGTGCGGCGTGAAGCTGACTTTTTTTTTATTTGATTATATTTGTAGTATAAAGAATTAGATACACAAAGCTATGATCTAAACCGACAGCTTCGATTAAATTCGCTGTCTTTAACCGATATGCATCTTGTTAACTGTATTTATTGAAAATTAATTATTCGAATATTAGAGAAATAATGTACCTTAATTAAAATTAAAAAATAAATCAGCTTCACGCTATAACCCGTACACAGCAGGGTAGATAGAGGGAACCTAGTGTCAAGACACTCCTTTACCCACTTTCCGCCGAATTCTGGAGACATTGCTTGTTGAGTGGCGAAACTCAACCCTGCACTTTGCCTCGACACCAGGGCGAAGAAATGAAAATATAAATTAAAATAAATATTTCCTCGACTGGAGATCAAACCCATACTCAGTCGATTTTACAGTCACACTTTGTACCCCTGCGTCATGATTCGCCTCAATATATATAATACCTTAATATTTTTTTATTTATCTCAAAAAAATCAAATTGCATAATTCTACTTCACTACTCGACAGCTACAACTATGTAGGTATATGATATTCAAACTTTAATGTATTCTCTTTGCGGGAACGATATGACGATCTAAGTTGAAATTACTATTGGTGACAGTATGTCAACTAACTTTTTTTCGTATTTATCCTTTGGGCCTTTCTTCTTTGGCATTTTCAACGGTGTTCTACCATAATTTATTGTAAGCTAAGTTTAATCACCAGGAGATTATAAGTGTATCTACTTACCTACTAACAAGTGTTTCCATAAAAATATCAACAGTTGTTATAATATAGTGTTTTTATTTTTGAGTGACTCGACACCAGATCAAAGAATTTACAATATATATATTTTTTTTGCGTTTTAATTGCGTGTTGAGTGCCGAAACTGAACACCACTCTTTGCCTCGACACCAGAGTAAAAAAATTAAAATATAAAAGTAAATAAATATTTCAATTTCCTCGAGTGGGGATCGAACCCACAACCAGTCGCGTTTACGGTCACACCCTTGCGCCCTGCGCCACGACTGGTCTCGACTATCATTAAATATGTTTCATTGATTTATGCCACACGCAAATTCCATTTGGCGTACAGTCACACGAAAAAAAATTATAAATATTTTATTTCCTCGAGTAGAGATCGAACGCACAACCTGTGGCGTTTATAGTCACATTTTACACTCCTGCGCCACGACTGGCCTCAATTTTTACTTTACCGACATTCAATCTTTCAACTAAGACAACGTTGTAGTCTTTTATCTTTGTATGACACTCCTCGCATAGACTCGGTTAGCCTCTCCACATAGTTCGAAGTGAACAATTCCGCCTACCCCGACTCAACAACGCCTGGAGCAGCTCCAGCGTACCGCAACCGCTGGAACGACATCTTGCAGCGAATTCGGATTATGTAAGCTAAAGGTCGATTATAAATCACGTTATTGGAACAGTGTGTACCTATGTATATTAAAATGTAGGCAGTATATGTTTTAATATAAATTTTGATATACTTATTCTGTTTTGTATTATTAAAATTAAACTCTAAACTAAAGCAAAAACCTCCACACATTATATTTAAAAATGTTTTTTTTGTTTAGGTGGAACACTTTTTTGTACTCTCATCTTCAATTTTTTCTGATATTTGAAGATGAGAGTACAAAAAAGTAATCTATATATGCATGTGGTACAACGGGACAATCTTACCGTAAGCGCTATAGTTGTGGATTCAATTTACACAAGAGGAATAACTTTAATTGGGACACTAGGTTCTCCAGTCTTTATAGGATAAGGAGCGAAGTTATGCTGCGCCACTCAAAATACATTTTTTTATACTTCTCCAAGTGTCTTAATAAGAGGTTCTCCCTCTATACCCAGCAATCCCCCCTGATAAGCGTGTGCAGGGTATTCCCCTGCAATCGCCTACCCTTCACGAGCGTCCATCAAAGCTCATACTTTTTCTTTAGGGGTGCAAAAGTAATAAAGCCAAGTCTAAAAAAACTGTATCCAGTATTATGTAAGGCAGGCAGGTGCAACAAGTACCAACTATGTACAAGCAGGATCATTATTACCTAAACAGATCTGCCATTTAACTTTTTTAATATAACATTCGTAATTCTGTCATTTATGTTGTAGTTTATATAAATAGAGTTAAATAACGCATTTAGTATACGATTAAAAATAGTAAAAATAATAATTAATTTTCAAACATAATATTTAACGATCTAAATTAGTAATAAATCTTTGTTTAAGTGAAATCTTTTAATTAATAATATTTATATAATGAATATAATATAGCGGGATATTTCATATTTTTTTTTTCAATAAGTAATATGAATATAAGCTATAAATAGGTAATAAAATCTAAAGGTAGGTATGTATAAGAGGAAAATAAGCGAGTTGGCAAACAACCCTACTTACCCTAGTTACTCAGACTTCACTCTACACTGAACCGTTTATTAGCCTTCATAAATTGCTTCAATGGGTTTTTCTTGCTTTGAATCAATGATCAAGGCAGTTATAGCTTATATTATGGAATATTTTAATTGGAAATATTGTTAGAAATTGTCTGATTTTGTCTTAACGTATACTGGTGTATCTTTCTTAGTTTTTATACTAATCTCTATGGGTTTCTTCTATACTCAATATTTTTTATTATAAAAGAAAATGTAAAAATTTTATGAATATATACATATTCAAAAAAGTCATAAAATTTCTACATCAATTTTTATCAAAGCGCGGCGTTGAGTTCCACCACTCAAAACACACAATGCCTCGAAAACTCGGTGGACAGTCCCTACTTTAAGATACTTATTTCCCCAGAAACGGAATGCTTTAACACTAGGTTTTCTGTCTATCCTGTTTTATTCGGGATAAAGGTATTTAAAAAAGTCGACTTCAGAAATTTTTATTCATAACATAGTTATGAATTTGAAATTTCACATCAAATTTAATATCTTTAGAAAAAACTCTCTTTTATACCTATTAAAAATAAATCTAAAAACAACACAGTTTACTATTAAACTGATTATTGTACGAGTAAAAGTGTTTCTTTTGAGGCCGGTCGTGGCGAAGCGGCACGAGGTGTGACTGCAAAACCAACTGGTTGTGGGTTCGACTCCTATCGAGGAGATGAAATACTTACTTAAATTTATATTTCCATTTCTTCGCTCTGGTGTCGAGGTTAAGCGCGGCGTTTAGTTCTGCCACTCAACACGCAATGCCTCCAAAATTCGGCAGAAAGTGGGGAACGGAATGTCTTAACACTAGGTTCCCTCTGCCTACCCTGCCGTGTGCGGGATACAGCGTGAAGCTAATTTATTTTTTTATTTTAAAAGAAACATTTTTCAACACTTATGTTGGAATGTGTTAAAGTTAAATATTTTTATAATAAAGGAATCACAAGAAAATTGCCATTTCAAGTTCTAGCACCTGTGAGACAAACGTTGAATAGTTTTGGGACTGCTCTTATGGAAAAGCAATTTGTAACCGACAATATGATATTGTTAGAATACCTATAGGCTTGAAATATTTTTTGTATTTTGTAAACCAAGCGTTGTAGTTTCGACTGATAGAATTTTTATGGGATTACTAAAATATAATAATCTTTTATATCTTCACGCTACATCCGCACATAGCAGGATATGCAGATGGGACCTGGGAACTTAATGTTAGGATACTCTCCATTAAGACTCTTCTATTCCGCACTTTCCGCCAAATTCTGGAGGCGTTACGTGTTGAGTGGCGGAAATTGTGCTCTGCCTCTTTACTAAAGCAAATGAAAATTCCTTTAATAGGAATCGAACCCATAACCTATCGCGCTTATAAGCTAAATACATATGCAAAGGGTTTCTTTTCTATAAAAAAAACTCTAAAATTCGGGGATAGCGGGGAACGGAAGTACCTTAAATGGAACGGAGTATCCCACATTTCCCCTGCCTACTCTTCTAGGTGCGGGATACATCGGACATTTATATATTATAACTAAACACTAATAACCTTCAAATTTAAAGAACCCTATTGTATTCCATCCCGTAACATACACACAGAGGTTGGGCAAACTAAATCAATTTGCGAGCGACCGGCGCTGCCTGTGCACTAATTGATTTACTTTGCAACAAGATAGGTAGCTCTATTAAAAACCATTGCCCTTAATTGACAATAACCGGGGCTAATACAGTCAAGTTCCGTTCACAGTTTACGTTTGCCCTAAAATAGGGTTGTTCGATTTGAAGGATTGTTGAATAATTTAACCTCGTTAGTATACAGATGGAGTCAAACGAGAGTTTTAAGCTTTTTTCAGCTGTATAAGTGACGGCACTAGCTACTTGAGTTGAGTGTAACGCGATGGTTGTTGGTTCGTTTACCTTCCGGGAGAATGGGTTATTATTTATTAATTTCATTTTTCTTTCATTAAAAAAAGCGCAGCATCGAGTTGGGGAAAAAGGAAGGAGTGTCTTAATACTAGGTTCCCCCTATCCCAACCTACCCTGCTATATGCGGAATACAATGTGAGGCTAAAACAAAAACTAGGTTATTGAAATATTTTGGTTATAGGTGGAAACATAATGTTAAGACATTCCGTTTCCATTAAGACACTTTCGGTCCCCACTTTCACCCGATTCTGGAGGCATTGCATATTGAGTTTCAAAACTCAACGCCGCGCTTTCCCTAGTTACCAGAGCAAGGAAATGAAAATATTACAGGTTTCATTTTCTCGAGTGGGAATCGAACCCACAACCTGTCGCGTTTACAGTCTCAATTCTGGTCTCAATTCTTCTTTAATGATGCGACAAATTTATTAATAACTTCGATAATATACAAAGTGTCACATTACATTGTCGTAATACTATCGGGAGAAGTTGAACTAGGTTCTGATGTTGTTGTATGCAGTAAACCTTGTTGCAAAGTAGTTGATGATGTAATATATATACAAGGTATATTTGGTAAAGACAATGCGAATCTATTTAAATTTATACAAGCAGCATATTTTATAAATAGATTCGTATTTGTTTCTATTAACGACTTTCAGAATAGAAAAAGAAACAATTGGCAAATTACTAAATATATATATTTCTATTGATTCTGTTTATATTTATAGGACCGATGCATCAAAACTACATCAAATTTGAACCTACGACTATAGCTTACTTTTAAGTTCTCAGCCTTATTTAAAAATATTATTATTATAATTAAATAAGCAAAATACCGAAAATTTGAAATTAAATATGAACAGAAAACAGAAGTCTATAAGGCGAAAGAGTTAAAAACTTAAGAAACTTCTTGTCAATATTTGATGTGGAACCACAAAGTTTCTCAGCGGCAAGAAGGGACCTTTGAGGGTAAGCCTTACAATTTTGTTGTGGCCAGTTAAGTCAAGAATATGGAATATTTAAATGAAATATACATAAAATTATAATGAATATTTATTATAATTACAATTCGATAATTTGCTTAAAATTACAAAATCCATCAAGTTTATATACGAATTTTTGAAATAGATTGTTACTCGATCGTTACAAGTCAATGCTTCTATTGGATAACAGCTCGTTAGCGTAGACTAGAAACCAGAGCAGTTTACTTTGTCTACAATATTATATTATTTTAATAAACAAAATAATTAAAGTTTCACACTGTATCCCGCATATAGCCTCTATGACCTCTATTATTAAAATGCGTTAAAACAAGATAGCTGACCAGTGCCTATAATAATATTATGTTCATTATCAGCTTAATTTTATCATACCAAAGAAAATCAGCCAATCAAGGTACTAAAATAATATTATTTATAAAAAATAAACGAAAAGTAAGGAGCGGAGTGTCTTAACACTAGGCTCCCCGTGCCCACTCTGCTACATACACAATACAGAGTGACAGCGAAAAAATATTCTTTAAGTATAAAATAAGCTAATCTGTCAATAGGTATCGATTAAAATATAAAATATCATTTATATTTATCAGGTTCACGCTATATCCCGCACACAGCAGGGTAGACAGAGGGAACCTAGTGTTAATACACTCCGTTTCCCACTTTCCGCCGAATTCTGGAGGCATTGCGTATTGAGTGGCAGAACTCAACGCCGCGCTTCGCCTCGACTCCAGAACGAAGAAATGAAAATATAAATTTAAATAAAGATTTCATCTCCTCGAGTGGGGATCGAACCCACAACCAGTCAGTTTAACAGTCACACATTATGCCGCTGCACCACGACCTCCACGGCCTCAATAGATATCGATTAAAATATAAAATATCATTCAAAAGGAAAACCGGGAACCCACGTATGTATGTATATACCGATAATAGGCTTCCGATAATGAGATGCCTGTTTAAAGTCTGATCGCTTTTATTAAACAATTTGTAAAATCCATATTTCCAAGCTTAATCGAAATAGTCATTGGATTTTATTACGACGCTGATTACAATGGGGCTGTTTGTTCGATGAGATAATTTATGTAACGGCCATATTAAATCTATAATATTTTATAGCTGATTCTGCTTATAGAGATATGACTGGTGGATGTTTAATTAATATTTTTTTTATTTTTTGTGAATACATCAGCTTCACGCTGTCGCACACGGCAGGGTAGGCAGAGGGAACCTAGTGTTAAGACACTCTGTTCACTGTTCTGTTGTTCTGTGAATATATCTTATTTGTTAAAACATTTTGTTTAAAAAATATATTTATAAGAATTGAGATAGCATTATTGCATTTCTACTTAGTGAATAATATATTTGTTGTTTATCATTTGCATTTGTACGGTTTCAGGTTTTTATGTCTGGACTATAGACATACAGATAACTACAAAAATTGTGTCTTTTTAAATACGTTGGATTAGAATCTTGATGAATAGAAATCAAATTAGGGGCCAGTCGTGGCGCAGCGGCACGTGATGTGACTCTAAAACCGACTGGTTGTGGGTTCGATTCCCACTCGAGGTTATGAAATATTTACTTAAATTTTTATTTCCATTTCTTCGCTCTGGTTAAGCGCGGCGTTGAGTTCTGCCACTCAACACACAATGCCTCTAGAATTCGGCAGAAAGTGGGGAACGGAATGTCTTAACACTACCCTGCTGTGTGCGGAATACAGCGTGAGGCTGATTTAATTTTTTTTTTTATTACTTAAAATCTAAAAAAAGATAACCAAAAGATCTAAAAAAAGAATCTAAAAAAAGATTTTAAAATAATAATATATACACACTGTCTAAGGTAACGTACAAATGATTTTTTCTCAAAGAGCCATTCTATTTGATAAGAGAAATAATTTGTCAGGAATCTATTTGGCTGGTAGGCTCACTTGTTTATCTCATAAAATTGACTTTCGTTTGTTACGCTTACAGTGAAGTGTAAAGATTGAGGCTTTAGATCTATCTTTAATAGATTACCATAGTTTATATAGATTTCGTGAGTGTTTTTTTAAATATATGTAAGTACTCTATGCTATTCAGTCCATAAGTATTATATTTTTCGCTATAAATGATTAATTTTTCAGAAAATTACCAGTCGTGGCGCAAGGGCACAAAGTGTGGCTGTAAATACGATTGGTTATGGGTTCGAGGTTCGAGGAAATGTAATATTTATTTAAATTAATATTTCGTTTAATGTCGAGAGAAACGCGGTGTTGAGTTCCGCCACTTAACACATTATGCCTCCAGAATTCGGCGGAAAATGGAAAACGGAGTGTATTAAGGAAGAGTGAAGCTGATTTTTTTATTAGTTGATAAAGGTACGCTTATATTATTTCAAACTTGTAAATTATTTCGGTCAACAAAGATGATGGAATTTTTAAGTTATCAAAGTGAGGCCCCCACTGTTAAACTGCCCCATAAAAATTTTATTTTAAAAGTAATTAATTTGAAAGAATGCTAATTTTTCGTTTTAATCGCTTCCTTAGCGCCACAACTTTTTTTCAACTTTGTTAGAATTACTTTCTTTTTAACAGTTCTCCGGTTATGAAAAGATTTTCACAGTAATTAATGAAACGTATCTAATGAAATACACAAAGTATCTTTGTTTTGAAATTGTACTTTATTGTGCCAGTAGGCATTAGCTGTATTTTTAATATTCATATTTTTTTCATTATATCTAATATTATTAAAAATCTGCTTCACGCTGTATCCCGCACATAGCGGTGGAGGCAGAGGGAACCTAGTTTTAAGACACTCCGTCTTCTATTTGCCGGTGAATTCTGGAAGCATTGCCTGTTAAGTGGCGGAATTCAACGCCATGCTTTGCCTCTATACCAGAGCGAAGAAATGAAAATATAAATTTAAATAAATATTTCATTTCCTGGATTGGGAATCGAATTCACAACCAGTCGCGTGTTTGTCGCGCACACACTTATGTCCCTGCGCCACAACTGGATCTAGTATTCAATTTTTTAATGGATCTAATATTCAAGTTGATTTTAAACGAACATAATTATCGTTAGCTTTTTAATATACTCGTTTTATAATATAAAACGCCAATTAAAACCATAAAAGAAATAGAATTCTAATAAAAAAGTTCAATATATCAAATTGCAATAATACAATATGTTTTTTTTTATTCGGCGACATGCAAAAAGGGTTAGACTTCAACTATTTGGTTCACTTTCAAACGCCATGGGAACCACATGGTTGGTTGCTTTAGTTTTACAATTCAGTGATTCTTATAGCGCTTTTTATAAAATATACAACTACAAAATAGTGATACATAATAGAAGAATATGTATGTTACTGTTATTAAAACTTTAACATTTTTGGTCACAAATCAGAAACAAACTGACAACAGCTATTTTCAATAATTATTACAGAAAAAAAATCTCATCGTTTATATAGAGAATAAACAGTTTCACGCTGTATCCTCTCAATCTTACTCTGCTACATGCGGGATCCACCCACACTTCGCCTTTTACATTACGCCGAATTCTGGAGGCATTGCGGGTTGACTAGCGGAACTCAACGCCTCGCTACGCCTCGACACCAGAGAGAAGAAAATAAAAATATTTGATTTCCTCGAATGGGAATCGAACCCACAATCTGTCGCGTTTATAGTCACACGCTTATGTCCCTGTGCAATGATTGGCCTTAATATATAAAGACTAACTCTTAAATATATTATATAATGTATAATCATAAGCACATCCCTTTTAAGCAATTCAGAACACTTAAATGTACAGATATAACTTTAAATACTTAAAAAACTCTTTTAAAGAACAATGAATTTGAAAATATGCAAATTTCCCTTTAGTCACTTTATCGCCGCAACTTTAATCTGATTCATTCGAGTTACTTCTACTTGAACAATTTATGCCACGATACGAAAAAATCTTGTAATGAAGGAAAGTATAGTCGATAATGGGGCCATCCTGTCGCAGTGGCGCAGTATTTGACTGTTGACTGCGATGGTTATGGGGTCGATTTCCACTCAGAGGAATAAGCTATTTTCTTTTCACACCGAGAAGCGTCGAGTTTCGCCACTCAATGCGTAATGATTAAACAAAGCGGTCCATAACAAAATGTAAAGTGTCTTAACACTGTGGTTATAACTGCCTTACCTGGTATGTGTAAAATACATGAGAATAAATAAATGGAGAATTTATTTATTTACTTATGTATGTATGTATGTGTGTATGTACAATATAAAAATTATTTTATGAACCCTGAGCTACCTTGTGAACCTGATTCAATATAACATGTGAAATTTGAAATTTGATGAGGCCGGTCGTGGCGCAGCGGCACGAGGTGTGACTGCAAAACCGACTGGTTGTGGGTTCGATCCCCACTCGAGGAGATGAAATATTTACTTAAATTTATATTTCCATTTCTTCGCTCTGGTGTCGAGGTTAAGCGCGGCGTTGAGTTCTGCCACTCAACACGCAATGCCTCCAGAATTCGGCAGAAAGTGAGGAATGGAGTGTCTTAACACTAGGTTCCCTCTGCCTACCCTGCTGTGTGCGGGATACAGCGTGAAGCTAATAAAAAAAAATGAAATTGGAACCTACACAACTCTTACGGATCCCAACAAGTGAAAATTGTACTACGTAAGTATTTATTATAATTATAATAGTACAATACAGTGTGCATATATGACATTCTACAGAAATTGCAATGTCGTGCGTGACGTGTACCATCTAGGGAACATCTCAAATTATGTTTTTGATATCATACTCAGTGCATACGTTTCCACTTTTACAACAGTTTCAACATTTTGAATCGTTATATGTATGAAAGGGTACGTATATTTTACATGATTTTTTATAATATTTAACAATATGTTTGGAATTAAAATAAAAAGAAACTGTATCTTTTAAAATTCACTCAAAAATAAGTGAAATTTTCTTACTTTATTTAAATAAACAGATGAAAGAACATATATTTCTTATATAACAGATTTATAAATCTACAAGAGTTCGTAGCATATAAATTTAAAATGCATATAACATCATACTGAACAACTTAAATCAGTAGTTTTCTAGTGCCGGTGGCTGCTACCAATATAGCGTTAAATTGTTCAATTAAAAGTTTTAAACTACCTTAAAAGCAGAATGTTAACGGATGTTAACTATAGTATAGGATATAGAAGAATTCAGGAACATTAAAAGACTCTACTATGGCGAATGACTGTTTAGCAATTTGGTGAATAATATGTATAGATATGGTGTGTAGTATTTACTTCTGGATTATATTCTAATGTTTATCAATACAAATATACACATATCTTGTTTAGCTTCACGCTATATCCTGAATGCAGCAGGGTAGGCAGAAGTAATCTGGTGCTAAAACACTCCATTCTCTATTTTCCGCCGTGTTCTGGAGATATTTTGTTTTTAGTGGCGTTAAGTAACGCCACGCTTTTGCCTCCAGACCAGAGCGATGAAATGGAAATATAAATTTAAGTAAATATTTCATCTCTTCGAGTGGGTATTGAACCCACAACCAGTCGGTTTTACAGTCACACTTTGTGCCTCTGCGCCACGACTGGCCTCTTTATCGCCGCAATTTTAATCTGATTCATTCGAGTTACTTCTACTTGAACAATTTATGCCACGATACGAAAAATATCTTGTAATGAAGTAAAGTATAGTCGATAATGGGGCCGTCGTGGCTCAGTGACGCAGTATTTCATAAATTTTAATTACATTTATTAAATTTTCCATTTTGAATATCATTCTATTTTGAGGCCAGTCGTGGCGCAGCGGTACGAGGTGTGACTGTAAAACCGACTGGTTGTTGGTTCGATCCCCACTCGAGGAGATGAAATATTTACTTAAATTTATATTTCCATTTCTTCGCTCTGGTGTCGGGGTTAAGCGCGGCGTTGAGTTCTGCCACTCAACACGTAATGCCTCCAGAATTCGGCAGAAAGTGAGGAACGGAGTGTCTTAACACTAGGTTCCCTCTGTCTACCCTGCTGTGTGCGGGATACAGTGTGAAGCTGATTTATTTTATTTTCATTCTATTATAATATTTATTCACATTATTATACAAATTTAAATACAAATAAATACTCCTAGTTTACAATACATATATAGAAATGGCAATCAAAAAGGAGAAATTAAATCAATCGTAAAAACAAAATTCAGTCCAACCTCAAAGCATTTTCGTTAAACATATAAATAAATGAAATCACATGGAAACTAGAACGAATATTAAATATTTATCCTAATTTGTGCTATGAATATCGAAATTAATGATCCCGTATATATTTGCTATTTCGGAATGAATAAACATGGAGAACAAAAGGAGCGCACGGCACCATATTATTTAACTAGTGGAATATGGCTTTTGTCACATAATGACTTTTTTTCTTTGTCACAAAAATTATTGTACTTATTTTATATATTTATTGTAATCATTGAATATAATAAAAAATGTATAATGTATTTTCTAAATCAATTCCATAGTTAACTTTTATTAAAAGTATAGTGATTGTATGGAGAGACCGTAGCGTTTGTAGTTTTGTCCTCTCTCGATACTCAGGTAGAAATATAATTTTATTACCTAATACTAATATGGAAAAAAAAACTTTAAATTAAAAAAATATTTCTATTTTTTCTTTTTTTACAAGCGAGCGACTATAAACGCGACAGGTTATGGGTTCAATTCACACTAGGGAAAATATTTAATATTTAAATTTTCTCTAGTAAAGATGCGAAGCGGTGTCGAGGTCCGCTACTCAATACGTAGTATCTCCAAAATTTGATGGAAAGAGAGAGGAACGGAGTGTCTCAATATTAGGTTCCTAAGTTTCCTCTGCCTACCTTGCTACAAGCGTTTCTTTCTGATTTATAAATACCTTCTTCCCGATCATTAAGGAATGTAGACTAATATAGCGTAACTCGTGTAAATAAGGCAATAGTTCAGCCGATACGGCGCAGATACGTAACAACTGGAAAAAAACTTCCCAACTGGAACGGGAATGTTTATTGCAACATCACTTTTTCTGCTTTGATATTCTGAAGTCGAGTATACTTCAGAATGAAATAACACTCGCCGAACTTTTGAAGTTACAGTGTGAGTATGTACAGAACAAAGTTATCTTCGTGTTCTCTATTTATATTAACAACAATAATTCAATTTAATTTTATATTCAATTGAAAGTTATGAAATATTTCTGATATATTTTTTTAAACATTTTTAAAGTGTTAGGACATCCACAGTTAGGAAAGAAAAATACTTATTGAGAAAACGTATAAGAATTTGAACGTAGCGGGACTCGAACCCGCGCCTCCTTGAAACCTACCAGGCGCTCTGTCAACTAAGCCATACGTTCAAATTTGGTCGGTCGGTTTCCAGGAGGCGCGGGTTCGATATCTACTACGTTCAAATTTTTGTACGTTTTCTAAATAAGTATATATTTTTTTATTTTATATTGTATTATTTGTAGGACCACACAATAGAAACTAAATTTGTGTGTTGTATTAATTTTTTATTTGTTGATCACAATTATGTAAATATACGTATCTATATTGGCCTTGATAACAATTTTTTTTGTAAGTATTATAGTATTTTAGTTGAGATGCAACTTATAATATTTAGAGTATTAAACTAGATAATGTTTATATGTCATACTTATATAAAAAAATAAATTCTACAATTCTTCAACAGTGGTCCATCCGCGATTTTGCCCGTTTGTACTACAAAACATATTTATTTTATCATCTAAGTTACATTCACTATCTAATAACATTATCATTTTAAAGACAATATCTATACATTAAAATCTGAAGTATCGTGATAATTGAGTATATTGTCGCACGTAATACATTGTATTGACGTAATTTTTTTATTTATAAAAAAAATCAGCTTCACGCTGTATCCCACTCACAGCAGGGTAGGCAGAGGGAACCTAGTATTAAGACACTCCGTTCCCCACTTTCTGCCGAATTCTGGAGGCATTGCGTGTTGAGTGGCAGAACTCAACGCCGCGCTTTGCCTGGACACCAGAGCGAAGAAATGGAAATATAAATTGAAGTAAATATTTCATCTCCTCGAGTGGGGATCGAACCCACAACCAGTCGGTTTTACAGTCACACTTTGTGCCAGTTTTGTGTTTCAATGATAAGGGAATCTTATAATGAAGTGCACTTAACTCGGTTAAGCCGATTCTGAGATAAGCGTTCACAAACGCACAGTAAAACACAATAATATAAATAATTGCAAAATTTTTTTTTTGGATTCTATTACATTAATAAAAGGAGGGGCATTTATAAAAGATGTTCTCATATATTTTTTTAGACATTTTTAAAGTGTTATTCCACACTTAGGAAAGAAAAATATTTATTTAGAAAACGTATCAAAATTTGAACGTAGCGGGACTTAAACCCGCGCCTTCTGGAAACCGACCAGGCGCTCTGACCACTAAGCCGTACGTTCTCATCAAGCTACGTGGTCGGTTTCCAGGAGGCGCGGGTTCGAGTCCCGCTACGTTAAAATTTTTACACGTTTTCTAAATAAATATTTTCTCATATATTTTTTATATACAGACTGTGATGATTTATATATTTTATAATGAAGGAGATGATACAAAATATATATTTTTTTTTTTTTTTTAGCTTCACGCTGTATCCCGCACACAGCAGGGTAGGCAGAGGCAACCTAGTGTTAAGACACTCCGTTCCCC
>JAATLQ010025183.1:0-13346 GCA_013421005.1 Heliconius erato x Heliconius himera
TTTCCCTTCCGCTCGCTCCCATGTATACATGTGAATTTATTTGTGTTCAAACGTCGTGTTTGCCACAAAAAAAAATCCTTTTCTTGCAAATTTCCAATATAAGCTTTCCAGTCTCATTTATTTTCTTGTCACCATACTGACCACTCCCACCCCCTCCCTCGTAACCGCTTCGCGCAGTTCCGATTCAAATCGCCACATATTATTAATTTTTCATTCCCTCTAACGCTACCTAGAACATCTAGGGGTCGCAATCCGGGATCCCGGGATTCAAAAATCCCGGGATATCGGACCAAATATAGGTCTGTAAAATCCCGGTTTTAATTTTACAAGAAACCGGGATTTTCGATATTTTCGGATTTTAGAAAGTTAAAAGTTAGTTATTCGAATTAAAACATGCCTGCTATTAAATTCAGGCTTATTTAAGATATACAATGGAACATAACATACATCGGCAAAAGTAAGCGATGAGTTTTCCTCAAAATTCGGAATTTTACGATATTAACCGAGTTTGCCCGACCAACGAACGTACGAATACCGTATTTTCTCATTGGGCGTCGGTGTTGCACGTTGTTGTTGCACGCTTTTCTAGCCCGTCAATGTCCCAGGTGTCCTTTTTTTTTTTCGTTAATATTGATTAATATGATATATATGTTATAACTAACTTCACGCTTAATCCCTAGCGGGGTAGTCAGAACGGAGCGCCAAACGCTACAGTCTCTACATACCTCTTTCGCCTCGTCCATTGTCATGAATCTCTTTATATATGCCCTCCGGGGGGTCCTCATGCTTTTTACGTGACCTTCCTCCAGTATCATTGATACTGTTTTCGAAGGTCAACCGAGATCTCCTCCTACCTCTCTTACCGCTCACTTTTCCATCATAAATCTCTTTTGCCATTCTTTCATCACTCATTCGTTCGACGTGCCCAAACCAGCTGAGCACGTTCTTCTTCATTCTCACCTGCCATTCTGTGTACCTCTTCATTGCGGATTCGATCCGCTAAGCTGACTCCGCATATGCTACGAAGAGATCGCATCTCCACGGCATTCATCTTTCTTTAATTCTTCTTCTGTAATACCCACGTTTCGCTGCCGTATAACAGAGTCAGTCGGCATTGTGTACGCCCAAACGCGCAGTTGTGCTGACGTTTCGCCATCACATCAATGCAACTCCTTAGTTGCAACGGAGCCTTCTCCGTTAACCTTGTTGCCGGCAGCAATACGCCTTTTCACATCCATCTCGCATCTTTCATATCTACTGAACATACTTCCCAAGTATACCACTTCATTCACTTGTTCTAATATCTTTCCATTTACACTGATCTTGCATTCCGTCCTTTCTTCATCTCTTTCAAAAATCAGAACCTTTGTCTTATTCGCATTTAGGCTTAGACCATTATATTCACACCCTTCTTTCAGAGTGGTGACGAATGTCTGCAACTCGCATTCTGATGATGCAATAAGCACTGCATCATCTGCGTACAGCATTCACATTCAGGTCACCTACTATCACTCTCATATCACTTTGTTTCACTCCTTGGAGACAGCTACCCAAATACAAATTGAACAACCAAGCTGACATGGCGCAACCTCGTTTAACACCCGATCGGATGTCAAACCAGGGCGACATGCCAGCTCCTACTCGCACGCAGGCTGGATGATCTCTGTAAAGAGACTTTACGAAGCCTGCAACAAAGGTCCGCTCACATTATACCGGAGTAGTTTCCACAAAAGCACAGAAAACTTTTTGGTTAAAGGCCAAAAATTTTTCCGTGATCATGCAGAGGAAAAAGATCTGATCCATACACCCTCTTCCAGGTCTAAAGCCTCCTTTGGCCTCCCACAACAGCCTTTCAGATCTTTGTTGCATTCTTCTCGCTAAAACTTTACTATCTAAGCTAATCTGATAGCCCTATGGCTTGCGCAGTCTATCTGTGAACCTTTGCCTTTATACAAAGGCACGATGACCGCATCTCGCCAATCGTCTGGGATCTCCCCTGATTTCCAGCACAAATTGCACAAAAACCAGACCAAGTCCAAGACGCGTGGCCCACTATATTTGATCATCTCGGCAGTAACTCCATCTGCTCCCGCTGACTTACCACATTTCAGACTTAGTATTGCACTCTCAACTTCTTTTACACTGATTTCGCCATCAGCTACATCAAGACTCAGCGTTTCGCTGCTACTTGAGGTTGAAGCGTCATCACATTCATACATCTCCTTGTAAAATTCCGCCCATCGCTGCAAAAACGCTGCAAAATATATATATAATAAATTATTATATATTTTTTTATAATTAAAAATTTTTATTTAGTAAATATAATTTAATTTACTACTTCCCTAAAAATACCCCCCTAACTGAACTCTAAAAATATGAAGAGGCTTGAAAAATTACTAATTTTGGTACAAAAAACAAAAATATCGAAAATATCGAAAAAACCGGGATCCCGGGATTTTTCTGAAGTCGATATCGAAAATCCCGGTTTTGCTTGAATGGTCCGATATTGCGACCCCTAAGAACATCCCTGACACTCTCCCAAAACTCCTCGAGTTCGCTTAATAGAGCTGTGGATACTGGCGCATACGCCACTAACAAGAATACTCTTGTTAACCCCAGCTTGAAGCGAACCCAAAGCAGTTTCGGGTTGGTCGCCTTGTATTCAACTGCTGCACTAACCAATCGAGAGGACAATAACACCTACACCTTGACAGCCCCGCTCGCTCTCTGGTACGCCGGCCCAGAAAGCGACCCGACTGCCCGGCAAATCGGTCGTGTCATTGCCCTTTCGCTTGGTCTTTGTCACACAAACGACATCCAAATCTCTATCATCCATCGCATCTAATAATTCATTCATCTTTTCTTCCATCCCTCCTCTTACATTCCACGTAGCTATTTGTAGCTCCGTCCTCCACCTCGTGGCGTGTTGGGTGGCGGTCTCTAACGCCGCATTCGTCGCCACTTGACACACCATTGTACCCCCATTATAACTTATATATAGTTATTATAGTTTTGAAGCAATAAAAAATTATATATCTACTCTACTGGGGTTTGAAATCTGAAATTATTTTGACCATTTTAAAGGGCAACAAATCCTAAGCCGCACCAGGCAACAAATACCCTAGCTACGCCACTGCTTACCCCCCAATATTGCTTGCACATATATACGTTATATAGTAAATATTTAAACATAAATATAAACGTAATTTAAAATATTATAAAATAATATATCTCAAATATAGCGATTCTTAGAACAAATAAATAGTTATATAATTTTTATAGATAATTTTATGATCTAGAACTTTGTCTCACATTTACTTATACATAGTAATAATAAAAGTTATCCAAAAAACTACTAAACTGGAAATGTTTTAACTCTTTTTAGTTTTATAGCAGACATGGGATCGATGGTGACGTTTGATATTGTAGTTCACACCATCATCTCAGCTGTGTTTTTTGTCAATTGACAAAAAATGTACGAATTGTGTTTAGAATATTTTTAACTTTCAGAATATTCTAAACATTTTTTAAGGAACACACACTTAGGAAAGAAAAATACTTATTTAGAAAACGTATAAAAAATTGAACGTAGCGAAACTCAAACCCGCGCCTCCTGGAAACGACCAGGCGCTCTGACCACTAAGCCATACGTCATCAAGCTACGTCGAAACGATTATACGTTTGTTACAACTTATTTATTTTGTTAGTATCTCTGTAAGAAAACTTTTGAAATGTTTAAAAATATTTAAAAAATAGTATTCTCTCTTGCCAAACGATGATTTTTAGTAATTATCTTTGGGTAGCGGAAATTTGTAAAAATCTACAGAGAGCGTTTCTCAGACGGTCGTATAGACATTGAGGATGACAAAGAAAAAGAGAAAGAGATAGTTTTCTGAACACACCTCGTAATAGCTAATTGACGAGACTATATCTAGACTTATATTATAAAGCGGATCAAATAAATATAGATGAGGCTAAGGTGACGCAGGGACACAAACGTGTAGACGCGACAAGTTGTGAGTTCGATTTCCACTCGAGGAAATAAGTTCAAATAAACAAAATCAGCTTCAGCTTGGTTCCCCACTTTCCACCGAACTTTGGAGTCATTGCGTGTTGAGTGGCGGAACTCAACGTCGCGCTTTGCCTCGGCATAAAAATATAAATTTAAATAAATATTTCATTTCTTCGAGTGGGGATTGAACCAACAACCAGTAGCGTATAGAGCCACTTTGTGCCACTGCGCCACGACTGGCTCCAAATTCATTTCTTCACTCCGGTGTCGAGCCAAAACGCGGCGCTGAGTCCCGCGATATTGTTCAAATTTATTACTTTACTGTTCAATTTGATAACGTTATACATGGTCACATATATTCATAACTTTACACACTCTCTCTGCCCACCACTCATATGTAAGTCATAATTTAATTAGAACTAAGTATATAGCTCTTACTTAACTTTGTGTATTTTTTTCCTTAACTGTGACACAAAGAGTGCTTAAAGATTCCTCTACAGCAATACAAAGTACAGGTAACGAATCGAATAGTTTTCTACATTACTGGATCTCAAAGCTCAAAATACTCGAAATACTACCTAATTGGACGCAGCTGAGTGCACTCCGAATACGATTATGCAAATACATTGAAAGTACGCTTCAGCGTATTGTATGTTTATGAGTGAAGATACATAAAAAACTATCTATATGATGATATGACATATCAGATAGAATATAAATCATAAATCAGCTTCACGATGTATCCTGGATATAGCAGGGTAAGCAGAGGGAATCTAGTGTTCAGGCACTCCGTTTCCCACTTTCCGCCGATTTTTCTAAGGCATCGCGTTACAGTCACGCGCTTGTACCCCTGCGCCACGGTGTGGCTCCTAGATAGAACAAATTATTTTCATATTTTTTTGTTTAGTATAATAAAATCGTGAATAACATAGGCGAGGCACAGAGTGTCTTAACACTTAGTTCCTTCTACGTGCCTTGCTTTTTGAGAAAAATATAAAGCTGCTTTTCTAGGATTCTCGAGGTACCTCAAAAGGCAAAACGGAAACGGAATTCTTATAGGATCACATTTGTTGTCCGTCTGTCAAGACGTTTTATCTCGAAATCGCGTAATCAAGCAAAGTTCTATGTCAACATAATCAAAAAAACATGACATTTATGCATCGTTTTTGCTGCATTATCAAACTCTATAGGGTACATTCGGTGGAACTACAGTTACAAAATTTATTTGGAGAAGTAAAAATGATTTATTAATACATAATTAACTACCCCATATGAAATGGTACTCAAAACTATCGTGTCATTATATTATTAAAATTAAAAACAAATAAATATTCCCTCTGCCTACCCTGTTGTGTGCGGGATACAGCGTGAAGCTGAAAAAAAAACAAATTAAAAAAATAATGTGCCCATTGGACACACACTCATACTGTCCAAAGGGCACATTATTTTTTTTTATTTGTTTTTCATTTTATACATTTCTTTGTTATATGTGTGCAATAAAGTATATTCTATTCTATTCTATTCTATATATATTTCATGCACTTACCTCTTAAAATTCTGTATTTATGAGTCACTTATTGCTTCTACTTTATTTTACTATTATTTTTAATTAAAAATAAATTAAACACATTAATATATTTTTATATCGTTGATTTCCCCACGGACTGAGCACTTGATAAGCTTGCGTGTTCATCATATCTTCTATTTTACTTTTCTCTCTATAATTTATACTTTATATATTCTTATATTTTTTATGTGTCTCATTAACAATTTAATGATTGTGACAGCAGCTATTATATTTTTATCAGATTTGAATTTAGATCTATGAATTGTCATAGATCTAAATTAGCTGCTGTCACAATTAATATACCATACTGGCAGCGATAATCGATGTAACAAAAAGATTGTATAGGTGTTTTCATCAAAGATAAAAAATATTTTATGAATAAACTGCTAATTACGAGAGTAAACGAACTAAAAACTTTATAAAACAATAATGTGAGGCAGTAGTTGGGCAGAGACAAAAGCGTGCGACTATAAACGCAATAGTTGTGGGTTCGATTCCCACTTGGGGGACCAGAATATTTAATATTTTCATTCCGTCGCTATGGAAACAAGGTTTAGCACGTCGTTGAAGACGTCTTTTATTATTAGATAAATATAAGTAGTACCGATAAATTTTGTCAATGGACGATGATCATTCTATACCTGTACTTTATACATATGGATAGTATAGTTATAAAGAACAGGTATAGAATGATCTTTCGAGGTATATACAATAGTTATCAAAAGGAAGGGCCGAAACGGATAAAATCAAAGAGTTTCCGACGCATTGGTTTTTAGAAGAGTAAAGGATCGATCGACCCGTTGCCTACTGTAACCTTCCATGTTGAGAATCTAAAATAGTCTAATAAATACCTTCAGTATCATGTTCCTATTTTATAATATTAAATTTATATATTGCACAAACTTGAAAAAGAGATGTATACTAATACTGTAAGAGCTTATAGTTAAACTGTAAAAGAAAATAATTTAGAAAAACCATAAAAAAATTGGGTACTGGGATACCTAGAGTCACTATATATTTACACCATACCAGTATGTAAGTGTTAGTGTTCTTAGCAGTTACTACTCTAACAAGGGACAAATGACCCCAAAGACTTTGTAAACATTTTTAAAGACAAAATATTGTAGTGTACTTTTACAAAATATGTGCCATTAATAGGAAATTTCATCAACATTTCAAGAGTAATCCGAATCCCTTTTTCTTTTTATTAAGAAATTTTATTAAGTTTTCTTACAAAATATAATTAAAAGGGTTTTTATAACCTTATTATACAAAACAAATATGCCCGTGGTATAAAAACTTCAATTTATTTCAGGAGGATAAAAATGTGAGTTATATTTAAGCTCCCTAAGTAAACGAATATAAACGAAGGATTAGCCGCTGTGTAAATATTACAAAAAACTTAAATATTATGTTACGTTTGTAGAATTTTCCAAGATTGCTTGAACGCTACTTCCGGCCTCGGGCGCCTGTGTTTTGTCAATCAAAATATTTTTATATTTCTTTACTTAGCGAGCTAGTAAGTAAGGATTTATTAAATAAAATCTATAGATTTTATCGTCACTATAGTACAAAAAAATATTTTTTAAAACACACGATGTAAAATTAAGACAATGCTATACAATACCAATAAATGTATGCAAAAATAATATTTAATATTTTCATGTTCTCGTTCTGGTAAGTCAAAGCGCGGCGTTGAGTTTCGTCACTCAACACGTAATGAACAGAATAAGAAATAGTTATCGATCGAAGTTCGAACCCACAAACGATGGGCTTACAGTCAAATGTTTTCTCGCTGAGTCATAATGGCGTTACGATGTAATTACTAGTGGATATTAAAACTAATCTGTTTTCAAATCGCCCAACCGTAGATTGCGAGCTAAGGTTTTATATCATATCTCATCTTTACACGGGTAGGTACTTATACGTATACATACAAACTTAGTTCATGCATAAATCTGTCTTAAGAGGCCATTTCCTGCAGTGGATTGATGATAGCGTACTTCCTACATTACCTAGGTAGCTTTCTAAATTTTAAGTAGGTATCTACAAGTTTATATTTGATACTAGAAATTTTACGGACGTTTATATATTATGATATAGATGTAAAATAACTACGTTAATTGTTTATATTAATGAAAAAATATTTTTTATCTTCAAAATTTTTGAAAAACTCTAATTAATTTTCTACTGAATTCTGGAGGCAATGCGTATTGAGTGGCAGAACTCAACGTACCGCTTGTCCTCGACACCAGAGCGAAAAAATGGTAATATAAATTTAAGTAAATATTTCATCTCCTCGAGTGGGATCGAACCCACAACCAGTCGATTTTACAGTCACACTTTGTGCCACTGCGCCACGACTGACCTCAAAATATTTTGTGATATTAAAATAACTAATACAACTTTAAATATTCTCCATATCTACCTCATTACTACTAAGTACAATTAAATTTTTTGTTTGTGACAGAAAAAGATCTGGTCGAAGCAGCATTGTGTTTTGAGTGCCGGTACTCAACGCCGCAGTTTGCCTAGACACCAGAGCGAAGAAATTTTAATATAAATTTAAGCAAACATTTCATTTCCTCGAGTGGGGATCGAACCCACCACCACACATTTGTGCCCCTGCACCATAATTGGCCTCAACTAAGTTAGTTGTTATTTACGAAATAACTTTATACCTACTAAGACGAACTGATGCAAACGTTACTAAATAAATTTATAACTTAGAGTAACTTGAAATACTGGTATTTCAAGGAAATAGAATATTGGTAAGAAGCTTAAACCGTCTGTTAGTCGGCAATTGAAACCTAACAAGCGAGCAGTTGGGACTAAACTATAAAGTAGGGAACTAAACTTTACGTTTCCTTATAGGGTTACCAGTGGTTACCAATAAATTAATATTCAACGAGAGTTGTTCCTTATTTATTTACTTATTTGCATATATTAATAATATCTGATAAAGAAAACTTAACCAGTTTATTTATAATAAATGATAAGAAAATCTTGATTCCAGTCGTGGCGCAGGGGCACAAAGTGTAACTGTAAAACCGACTGGTTGTGGGTTCGATCCCCACTCTAGGAAATAAAATATTTATTTACATTTATATTTTCATTTCTGCGCTCTGGTGTCGAGGCAAAGCGCGGCGTTGAATTCCGGCACTCAACACGCAATGCCTCCAGAAACCGGGAAAGTGGGGAACGGAGTGTCTTGACACTTAACACTAGGTTCCCTCTGCCTACCCTGCTGTGTGCAGGATACAGAGTGAAGCTGATTTATTTATTTATTTTTATAAACTGATTTATTTATATACTTTTCTATCTCAATAAAAGTTACAAAGCCAAATTTAATTACCATACGGACAAAAATAATATATATTTTTTTCAAAAACAAGCTTTTATATCAAAACATAGGATAAGTAATCCTCGAGCGCGATACAACATTTATTTTTAGTTTTCTCTTAATATTCTCATTTCTATTTATGTAACATTATTGCAAGGTGTTTTACGGTCTAATTTTATTTAAAGTGCTCGCCAAGACAAGCAAGCGAATAAATAATCTGTCCTTATTGATATGTATCTTTGGCCACCTTCTGGCTATATTACCATTCTCTAGTTTTTTTTTCCATAATGTATTTTACAAATGGATTGCATGAACACTCATATTAAATGGGTTTTATCCGCCATTTTGTTGCGGCGGCCATTTTGAATTAACAACATTATTGATTATATGTAATTTTATTGTCATCAGAGCTGAGGTCGTCTGGTGAGGTCAAAATTCCAGCAAAATCGGACACTGGGAAGTGGTTCAAATTGAGGTTGCAAGATTTCACACACCCTAACCAACACGGTAAGTTTAATAAAACCTTGAAAAAGTGTTCCCGAGGTCTCCCGAGGTCATGTTGAGCCTCTCGGCCTGTAACTGTTGTCATCAGTTGCGACATGCCTTATATGCCATTTGCGAATCGTACACGCTCACCGAGGGCTCCATTTCAGAATTGTAGGTCAACGGGAAGTACTTATAAAAATTGGAAAACTTAAGCTTGGCTTAGTGGTCAGAGCGCCTGGTCGGTTTCCAGGAGGTGCGGGTTCGAGTCCCACTACGGTAAAAATTTTATACGTTTTCTAAATAAGTATTTTTCTTTACTAAGTGTGGAATAACACTTTAAAAATGTTAAAAATATTTAAGCTTTCGTATTATGAACTCATTTTGTATGAAGTAAACTGCAAATACAATTGAAATATTTTTTTTATGAAATACTTACATATTATCACTTTTTAGATATAATTCTCACTTCTTCTTCAGCTTAATACTACCACACGATCACGAGATGAACAATTGTCTATCCATGTACGCCTTGTTATTTCCATAAAAAAAAGAATGGTCTTGGCAGAAGGATAGCGGACAACAAGCTTTTTGAAGCATTAAGCCCGTAACCTGTCTCATAAAAAACTTAATAATAATAAAAACACATAAAAATACTCACTTAGGAACCGTATAAAAATTTGAACGTAACGGGACTCAAACCCGCGCCTCCTGGAAAGCGACCAGGCGCTCTGACCGTTAAGCCATACGTTCTCAAAAACGTATATAAATAAGCATTTTTCTTTCCTTAGTGTGGAATAACACTTAAAAAAAAAATTAAAAAAAAACACATAAATTAAACTGTGTTAATCAATATATACCAGGCTAGTAGCCCTCGCTAACCGTTAACCGACATCTAGTGGAGCGGAGATGGGCTCCGGGATTCATTTAATTACTTTAAAAATTAATGAGACGAACGTTTAGGTCGGTACTAAATTGACCTGTAAAAGAGAAAATATGTTAATATTAGATTAGTCTTTTTAAAACAAAGAGGCTAAACGATTTATATGAATAAAATTCACGATTTTAGGTTTAAGGAAGGAAATACTTTTAATATTTTATAAAATGAGTAAATTAGTAACAAAGAAAGTTAAATATGCGTAAGGAAAATATCCTTTGCATTCATTTAAAGTTGTATGGAATATTAATAAAAACGACGATTAATATAATTACAGCTTATTATGACTAATTAAAAAAATATTCATATTACAGAAAAAATATCTTATTGCAATACATAATTTAATTTTTACGGTTCCGTGCCTCAAAAGGTAAATACCGAACCTTTATTAGATCACTTTGGTGCTCGTATATCCGATGATCATTTATCTTGAGACCGCGTATTTGAATGTAATATATACATATTTATACATATTTTAGGTCTATGGTTCCTTAATAGCATCAATTTTGCTGCATTTTGCAAATTCGTCGTGTAATTAAAACCTAAAGGGTACTTCCCGTGGACCTACAGCTATGAAATTGAAATGAAAAAAAATCATTACAAACTTATATTTGTAGTTAACTAAATGAAAAATAAATGCATATGCCTGCAAACATATATTTGTTTGCAGAGATGTTTTTAACTTTTAAACCTGTAGAGCGTACACCGTTGACCTACCGTTCTATAATTGGTCGCATTTACCCGGTTTTTTCAATAAATATTTCATAAACAATAAAATGCTTGGTATAAAATGCATGACGCTTTTTATTGAGTTGTCATATTTCTCGAATTATTTAAAAAACTAACAAAAAAAACGGGATAAAAGAATCATATTTAAACTAACTTCTACATTATCACGAGTAAGTTTAACATAATCCATAGATAACAGCTTTTCTATTTACAGATTTATACATGTAATCTGTAAATATGAAAAAAAATATTTTAAATAATAGTAGGCGTTACTTTTTTTCAGGTATTCATTTTCTGCATAGCATTGTAGATAGGAAGAGTTTCATATGTGAAAAATATAAATAGATAAAAATAATTATTATTAACAGTATATATTCCGTGTTAATTTGTAAGTAACTTTATAAAGAGAAGAAAATATAATTAATATATTTATGTTTGTTTCATTAACTACTTACCTGGTGTAAAAAAAAAAATTAAAAGTTTTCAAATCTTTAGAACGCGACTTGTCTTGTTTCATAGTTCATTTCTTGTGTTGTGTATTATTATGGCGACTCGACACATTTATTTTTCGCTAAAATCTACAACTACGAAGATAACAATTTTTAATTTGCAGGTAACTTATCCGAAAATTAGCTATTAAAACATTTTGTTTGTGGTTTATTTATAAATTCCTGCATTTATGCATTATGTGCATATTACCATTTTCAACTATTGATAAATTAGATACCTAATTTAACTTGAGGCCGGTCGTGGCGCAGCGGCACAAGGTGTGACTGCAAAACCGACTGGTTGTGGGTTCGATCCCCGCTCGAGGAGATGAAATATTTACTTAAATTTATATTTCCATTTCTTCGCTCTGGTGTCGAGGTTAAGCGCAGCTTTGAGTTCTGCCACTCAACACGCAATGCCTCCAGAATTCGGCAGAAAGTGGGGAACGGAGTGTCTTAACACTAGGTTCCCTCTGCCTACCCTGCTGTGTGCGGGATACAGCGTGAAGCTAATTTATTTTTAATTTTTAATTTTTTAATTTAACTTGAGGCCAGTCGTAGCACAGGGGCACAAGTGTGTGACTGTAAACGCGACAGGTTGTGGGTTTAATCCCCACTCAACGTAATGAAATATTTATTGAAATTAGTATTGCGGTAAATGGAGAACGGATTGTCATAACACTAAGTCATAACACCAAATATTTACCCCCAACTTTTACAAATTTAACGATAATAAACTAATGTTTACTAGTTGTGGTTGACATATTGACAGTTGACATCTAACTTGTCAATGGTTGGGAACAATATCATAAGCCGTGGCTTTTGACACAGATAGCATATGATATTGAAACGTTTCGTTTTACGCTCACTAGTATTTTATTTATATTAAGAATTTTATTTAGCATCTATTTATTTTGTTTAAGAACTGATTGCTGGCAGGCATGTGATGTATTTTAATTGATTACTGTAAATTTTTATTTTTATTGTTATTATTTTATTTATTTTTATTATTTCTTTTTATTTTTTATTATTTTAATATTATATTATATATTTTATCATATTTACTAAAATTTCAATATATATATTTATATATATATTTTCGTTTATTTTTATATTATTCGATTTTATTTATTATTTATTTGTATTGTTAATTTAAGTATAATCATATTTCTATATATATATTTATTATGAATAATAATATCAGTTCTAGTAGTGAAAGTACAAATAATGACACATTTCACCTGTGTGATTCAACGGCATCCGAAGACAGTTTCCACAGCATTCCTGACCCTGAGCCCCTTAATTCCTTGTTAAACCTCAAACTGAGTTCCTTTTCCAAAAACTTTAATGTCGTGCACATCAATGCGCAAAGTATTCCCGCCCATTTTCCAGATTTACTCGACTCTTTTGACGTTGCAAACATTCACGCAATACTTGTATCTGAGACGTTCTTGAAACCTTGCTTGCCTTCAACGGCTTATGCTTTACCAGGTTTCCACCTCATAAGGAATGACAGGACTGAAAAAGGTGGAGGCGGTGTAGCTATCTACCTTCGCAGTCACATTCCCTTTTCTATTTTAGATAAATCGCCTTCAGCGTACTCAAATTCCTTAGAGCATATAATGATTGAAGTTCTGTTTGGCTCCCAAAAACTTTTGCTCGGTGTTTTTTATAGTCCTTCGTTACACATAAACTATTTTGATGCATTTGACACTCTCCTAGAAAAATATATTCCTGGAGTTGATCACACTATCATAATGGGTGATTTCAATACTTGTTTGATTAAG